>JAQZBX010048167.1:0-20276 GCA_029593785.1 Cabassous unicinctus | reverse complement strand
GGGTATCTTTGGTTAACCTTAAGAGATATAGCAGGGGGACGGATGTGGCTCGGGTGGTTAAGTGTCCGTCTCCCATATGGAGGAAACTGGGTTTGACCCCCGGGACCTCCCAGTAAAAAGAAAAAAAAGAAAAATATACAAGACACATGGGCCACCAGGCCCCTGCACAGGTGCGCCGCCAGGCACCGCGAGCGGGTGAGTTCCCAGGCCCAGTGTGTGGATGTGCCATCAGGCCCTGTCTGCAGGTGATCTGTCAGGCCCCATCCCGCCAGGCCCCATGAGCCACGCAGCAAGCTGATGACCTAACAGGAGAGTGACACAAGGGAGAGCCAAGACGAGATGCACCGAGGAGCCAGGAACTAAAGTGGCACAGGCAGTAGGACGCCTCTCTCCCAGGTCAGAGATTCCGAGGATCGAATGCCAGTGAAGACAGGAGGAAAAGAATGAGAAGAGAGGGCAGGAAACTGACAGAGAGTTGCCCAGGGAATGAACACAGAAACAGCAAAAACGGGCGGGAGGGGGTAAAGGTGGATAAAAGTAAATAAATAAATAAATGGGTCCTTTAAAAAATGTATAGGGGAGGAAGATACAGACTATAGTTAGTAGTAATACTTTGACCATGCTCTTTCATGATTTGTTAAGAAATGTTTCACAACAATGTAGGGTATTTGTGGGGTGGGGGGATGATGTGTGGGAGCCCTGTATGATGTTATGCGTGTTTGTTTTGTAGGATCACAATGTTTACTGAACACTTATAGTTTGTGTATGTTTATGTATGAATGATATACTTCAATAAATTGTTTTTAAAAAATGGATCGGAAAAATAGGCCCTATTTGAAAAAATACAAATTATCACGTTTTTCTGTGACTGAATAAAACAAAATGATACATAGAATAACATGTAATAAAAAGAGTCTTAGAGCATATATCATTTGTAAATTAAGAAAAGAATAAAATAACTTAAATAATTAAGTATATTAAAATATTCATGGAGGTTAGTTCTAAAAAAGCCTTTATTTTTATTTTTTATCATTGAGAGATATAGTCTTTCACATATTATCACGTAACATAGGTATTTATGTTTTCTTGCCAAATATCAAATCATGTTTATAGATTTAATGTCATTTTGCTCAATCTCTTTGACAACATAGGAAGTATGCTATTTTCTATTTTAAAACAAAATTAGATAAAAATTTAAGTGGATGGCTGGAGGGTAATTACTGTAGGACTCTAAATTCTCTAGGTATATCCTTTTAGATATAAACCAAATTGGCTTTTCCTTTAAAGTGTGGTATTTTTCTGTCTACTCTTGATTATATGTTCTACTACAATTTCTTCAGTTTTTATCTACATATACATGCAAGACTTTTGCATATTATCAGATATTTCTACTGCTTTACAAAGCAAAGCATACTTTAAATTGAAATATACAAAATTTAGTGCCCTTTTTCTTTCTCTTCACTCTCCAAAACATTGTAATTCTTTCAAGTCTTCTAATAAAAATGGTCTCTACTAAACCTCTCGTGTTTGAGACTTCCTGAAGAAAATCAGATACTCCATTATTGTGTCAAGTCCACAAGGAAGAGTCTTTCTTTAGCAAAATTAGTTCTTTTCTGCCCTGTGTTTGCATGATGCTAAGGATATAATAAATAATATTAACAATTTCTTTCTGGATCCTGGAGGCTCACTCCTCAAAAGTATACTTGGATAAAAATGTATCCAAGAAATAGAATTTTTTTTAGGAAGAAATAGAATTCCTCTACTGTATGTGAGTGAAAATATTTCTAAATAAATCAGTATTACTCTCATCAGCAGAATGGGGAAATCAAGAGAATTAATTATTTTTCAATTTCATTTTTAAGTTAATATATGAAATATTTTTAGAGGAGAAAAAAGTCTTAGGAACACTATTTTTTTTGGGCACTAAGCTTGGCAAATCTTAAAATACTTATAAATTATAGATTTTATAAATTAATAAATGCTTAATTTTTACAGAATTTGTAGGTCTGTCTATGCCTAGGTACATATACTAAACATTTTCTTTCATCAAGGGCTGACTATGTGTATAAATGTCTATGTTGATTATTATACCACAAATTCCTTGAGAGCATTTCATTCATCATTGAATCTACCAGTCCCTCACAGAGTGCCTCTTTCTTAACAACCATTAAATATCTATGGTTTTAATTAATGTTTTTGAAGTTAGTGGAATGGAGTCTTTCTTAACAACTTCTTCTATGAGTATATGTTTCTTCTTTATTTCACCTAGGATGAACTGAAACATATCTGTAAGTTCACTAATTCTGGAAAGAGCTAAGAAGCATATTATAAAAGGTCAATGTTGATTTGTGCCATATTATATGGAAAAATTTAAAAGGATAATAGCAACCACTTTTCTGTAGTTAACATTAGTACTTTGTGATTTACTAATTATAATTTTACTTATAAGAAATACTGTAAAGAATAATGAGGAAAATTCTACTTGGTATGTTATCAAATGCCTCTCAATCTTATTTTGTCTTTAAAGAATTTTAAGCCTATTTTCATTGTCAAGTTAAATTGCAATTGGTGGTAGAAAAATGAGCTTCAGTAAGTAATCTGGAAAAAGGTAATTTCTTTAATAGTTTGTTGTTCTTTTTAAATTTTATTAAATTAGGTAAATAAATAATTTGTCTTAGAAAGATAGAGTAGAATAAAGCAATAAATTCCTTTACCAATTAGTATTATTTTTTATTGTTAAAGAAAATGTTGAACTAATGTTCAAGAATAGAAATCTTCAGAAATGAAATAGATAATTCACATTTAATTCAAAATAACTTTTATTTTTGTATATGTCATGGATGGGTATCAAAATTAATATAACTTTGTAAGATATGTACATTACAGATAGAGGAAATTTTAGGATAATAGTAATTGTACTGTTTTCTCACAGAAAATTCAATCATTTTCCTAAAATGATTGAAAATTAAAATGATTTAATTTACTCAAAAAAATATATTTATCAGATTACATGAATCACCAATCCTTGCCCCAAATCCCCCAAAATAACACACAAGATTTTATGCCTGAATAAAATTCAAATGTTTGTGGTGGTTTGAAGTTCTATGCATCCCAGAAAAACATATTCTTAAATATAATCCATTCCTCTGAGTGTGAAACCATTGTAAATAGGGACCATTGATGAAGTTACTTCAGTTAAGGTGTAGCTCATCTCAATCAAGATGGATCTTAATCCTGTTACTTAAATCCTTATTAAGAAAATACAATTCAAAGAGAGAGAAAGCTACAGAAAGGAAATCTGGAAGAGAAGGGAGAGACCAGGACCTGCTGCCATGTTCTTTGCCATGTAGCAGAGGAATCAAGAATTGCTGGATTGCCAGCAGCAACCCTGATGTTTTGATTTGGACTTTCTTTTAGCCTCAAAACCATAAGCTAATCAATTCCCATTGTTTATGTCATCCCATTTCGTGGAATTTACTTCACAGCCTAGGAAACTGAAACAGTGCTTATTAGCATATCCAATTGTCATTCTTCATGTGCTCAAAGATCTAGTGTGCAAAACTGATGAATTGAATGAGACATCCTGATTTATCCCTTGACAGAACTTTACTTGAGCTATTCAATACTGCAAAGTAGGCTTCTCTTAATAACGATTAGTTTGTTATTACTTTTCAGTTAGCTCCTTATAGGAAGAAAAATAAGGTCCCATCATCAATCAGTTAATCATCACCTTCCATCTAGTTCTTACATAAAAAAGATTTCCTATCAGTCAATTTTTATCAAAGATGAGTAACCAAGGAATGGTTACTCATAATTATTCGAGATGAAGACCATAATACAAAAATGATTTATATGGAAACTACAGCATGCCAGACCCTGTGGTAAGAATTTTGCATGATTTGCCTTAGTTATTCCTTCCCTTAGGGCAATAAGGAGCAAGCTATTATTATGCCTATATTAAAGGTGGGGATACTTGTATTAATAAGGATGCTTTGTCTACATGGTATGTGTGGTGGTTTAAAGTTATATGTACTGCAGTAAAACATGTTTTTAAGTATAATTCATTCCTGTGAGTGTAACTTCATTGTAAGTAGGAACTTTTTGATAAGGTTACTTCAATTAAGGTGTGACCCACCTCATGCAGGATGGGACTTAATCCTATTATTGGAGTCCTTTATAAATAGAATGAAGAGAGAGAGAGAGAGAGAACGAGAGCCATAGAAGCAAGAAGCTGAAATCCACAAAACCTGGAAGGAAAGGGAGAGACCAGCAGAAGCTGCCATGTGGCAGAGGAGCCAAGGATTACCAGCAACTAGTCTTCGGGAAGAAAGCACTGCCTTGTTGATGACTTAATTTGGAAATTTTCATGGTCTCAAAGTGTAAGCTAATAAATTCCAATAGTTTAAGTGAATACATTTCATGGTATCCGCTTTGAGCAGCCTAGGAAACTAAAACAGATTTTGGTACCAAGACTGAGGTGCTGCTATTGGAAATACCAAAAATGTGGAAACAGCTTTGGAATTTGTTGATGGGTAAAGGCTGGAAGAATTGTGAGCTGTTTGATAGAAAAGGCTGAGATTGCTTTGAAGAGATTGCTGATAGAAATATGGACACTAAAGTTACTTCCAATGAGACCTTAGACAGAAAGGATGAACGTGTAATTGAAAACTGGAATAAAGGTGATCTTTGTTTTAAAGTGACATAAAACTTGGCAAAATTGAGTTCTGATGTCAGATAGAAGACAGAATCTGAGAGCAATGACCTTGGATATTTAGCTGTGGCTATTTCCAGACTAGATGTTGAAAGTGCACCCTGGTTTCTCCTTGCAGCTTATAGCAAAATGAGAGAAGAATGGGATAAGCTGAAAACTGAACAAAGAAACCACACACACACACACAAACACAAAAAAATAGGAAGTGATAGAATGGAAAATTCTGAACTTCCAGAAGCTAAATCCTTGGAGAATAGAGCTCCATGTGAGGGTTTTTGTTCTGAGTGTAGCAGAGAACTGTGTAAAATGACAGCTTCCCACCAAACTGAGAGGGTTACATCAGACTAAAGAAAGATTCAGACAAGTCCAGCTTGGCAAGCAACTGAGTACTTATTAGGGGGCTTATATGGGGAAGTTCTTCACATGGCAGTAGATCCAAGCCTGGCCATGGTCTAGAATCCTTGTCCTTGGTGGCGGGAGGAGAGTGTGACAGTTCTGAGGCTCAATGTCCACACTTGTCACAAAGTAAGAGGGGTCTTTTACACATCGTGTCTAAGTGTAGATGGGGAGGGAATGTGGGGGGGAAGAATGATTTAAAAATGTAGTGCCCAGGACAGATAATGAAGTAACAGACATTCACAATGTTTCCCAGAAGGGCAGAAGTTACATTTTCACAGTAACTATGTAAAACAAGCATTTACAATGTTTGTCAGTAGGGCTGAAGTTACATCTTTACAATAATTATGTAAAAAATCTATTGATATGAAGGTGGTCAAGCAGTTCACAGAACAGATTATTCTTAGGATTTCCTGGGAGAGAAGTCTAAGCATATAAGGTTTACGTATCAGTCATAATCTCACAAACAGTTATTTCTCAAGGCTTTCTGAGTAACTATTAAGAAATGAAATGCTGCTGTGACTAGAATGGGAAAGAACTGGAAGGGTTGTGGGAAAAATGCAAAGCCATATATTCTACAGAGTAACTGAACATGGAAGGATCTTTAAAAGGTTTTTTGTCTAATGCTTTGGACCCTGGTGTACTATGTGCAAAACCAACAAGATTTTTGTGAGATCTTTATGAACAGAACCACTGCCAGTTTGGACTAAAAGGGACAGATTGAAGAAAAAATCACTTCAAAGGCAGAATCATGGAAGCTGAAGTCTGGACCAAAGACATCTTCTTGGGTCAAGAGAGTGGACCCAACCACGTGTGTAGAAAGGGTGAATATTCCCCAGTGCTTGAAGAGGGTAGGCCTTCTGCCTCATTGTTCAGAAAGAATGCTAATGCCCCAGAATTCAGAAACGGTGGAGCATATTCCCCAGGGATTGCAGAGAGTCTGGCCACCATGCCAGTATTCTCAGAGTGTGGAAGCTTCTCCCCAGTGTTCAGGGAGAGCAGGGCTGCTATGCAAGTGCCTGGAAAGGGTGGGGCTTCCATTTCATCAAGCCTGGAGGACAAAACATTGTTCCATAGAGACTCTCAGACATTGAACTCTAATGGAGTTATGCCTTGGAGGGTTTCAGAATTGTTTGGGACCAGTGACTCCTGTTTTCCTTTCAATTTCTCCCTATGAGAATGGAAATGTTTATCCTATTCTTGTCCCTTTTTGTATATTGGAAGCTGATAACTTGTTCTAGATTTCTCAGGTCCACAGAGGGAGGAAAATTGTGCCCCAGGACAGACCACACCTATAACTGATTTCAATGATACTGTGTATTTAGTATTGTTGTCAAAATGATTTAAGGATTTCTGGATATTGTGATAGAATTAATGTATTTTACATATAGAAATGACATTTATTTTTCAGGTCCAGAGGGTAGAGTGTGGTGGTTTGAAGCTGTATGTACCGCAGAAAAACATGTTCTTAAATCTAATACATCCTTGTGAGTGTAAACTCTTTGTTTAAGTAGGACCTTTTGATGAGCTTATTTCAATTAAGGTGTGAACCACCTCATTCAGGAAGGTCTTAATTCTACTACTAGAATCCTTTATAAATGGAATGAATACAGAGACTGAGATATCATATTATCATGCAGTTTGCTTCATATTTGTATCATTTCCTTTAGATTTAGTCATTGTTTTTTTTCCCTCTGGAACTTTTCATTGTCATTATATTTCTTACTTTTATAGACTTTAACTGATTCTCCAGTGATTCCGAAAACTCAATCATACTGTACATTTTAATGTTTTGCTTTCTCTCCTTTTTTCCTCTTGGGAATTTCCCTCCAGGAATTTCTGATTCTCCTGAAACTAATCTGGTCTGTTTGATTTCTTTTCCTGGTAAATTGATGTCATTCTGATACTAACCATTATTTGCTTCCTAGATTTGGAGTCTCTGTTTTCTGGAGCCCATGTTTTCCTCTTTCTTGCTTTTCTAGTTCAATTTAATGGAATACACCTTATAACTTTCTATGAAGATATATTATGCTGGAGTTACAATTTCTTTATTCTAATGTAACTATAGACATCTTTGCTTCATACCTGGCTGAGATATTTTCAGAGCTAAAAAAATCAAGATTAGACATAACTCCTAAGTTTTGAAATCATTGTCTTCTGGGATAAAATTTGCTCTTGAGAGTTCTGATATTTCATATGCACTGCTTTGTAGAAGTTTTTCCTTCCCTGTAATTTTAGGAATTTCTATTAATATTTCTTGTTCTGAGATTTCTTGGGGATTTACCTAGCAGATATTATTTTTTTTCTACCTGCTGTGAACTAATGGAGGCCTTTTAAAGAGCTTAAGTACTTTAAGTTTGAAATATATTTTCTCCTATTATTACCTTTCATTGATAATTTTCTTACACTGTTTTGCCTTTTCTACCTTTGTGGGACTTCTAATAGTTGGATATTGCATTTCTTTAATTGTTCATGTATCTCTTTTGTTTTTGGTTCTCTCATATACTCACTTTTTTTCTTTCTTTGATTTTTTTTCTGATATAGCATCCTAAGAGTTCTTTCATGCTCTAGTTTACTTTTTTATATCATCTATTCTTATTCTGTTAATCTGCTATCTTACTTTTTAAAGTTAATTTTTGTATACATTAATTTTTTTAGTTTTAGGTTTACAAAAAAAAAAAAATTCATACAGAAAGTAAGGTGTTCCCATATAACTCCTGTTGGGGAAGTCAGGGACACACTCAGTGACCACCTCCAATCCCTCATCTATCCCCCGTCTTATCCCCTCTTGCTTGTGTACAGGTGTCTGTTCCATTTCCACTCTTGTTTGTTTAAATGCAAGTGTTTGGTTTGTACCTATTTAGCAAAAGACCACAGGTAGCTGGGGATATGTTAAATATTAACCAGCCCCAGCTGATTGCCAGGGCACAAAGGTTCCTAATTGCCCCTGGAGTGTATAAATGCTTAGCACTCAGTAAGTGCAAGTATCCCTACCTCCAATGTGAAGAGAGGCATATGGAGCTGCCCTCCATTGACTCTGACTAGAGCAGTTAGACTACCCCAGGGGCCAGTCACAGTATGATCTTCTCCCATGCTTTGTTGGACACTTTGTGCTGTGCAAGCAATAAAGCAATCATTTGCTGGGAGTCTCTGTTATGCCTGAGCCTGTGTTTCCATGATGCACCATCGAGTGACACATTCTGCAAACCTCCTTCTACCTTCCAAAACACAAAGTTTTCCCTGCTATTAACATTTTGCATTAGTTTGGTCATTTTGTTATAATTGATGAAACAGTATTCTTATAATTATACTATTAGCTATAGTGCATAATTTACCTTAGGGTTCACATTTTGTGTTGTACAGTTCTATGTTTTAGTTTGATTGGTTTTGTTTTTATACTAGTAACATATATACAGCCTAAAATTTCCCATGTTATCCACTTTCAAATATACAATCCAACAGTGTTAATTACATTCCCAAAGTTGTGCTGGCATCATGACCATCCATGACCAAAATTATTCCATTATGTCAAATAAAAACTCTGTACTAACTAAACATTAACTCCCAATTCTCCACCCCCACTGGCAGCACCTGGTAACTTGTATTCTAGTTTCTGACTCTATGAATTTGCATACTTTAATTATTTCATGTAAATGAGATCATATAATTTTTCCTTTTGTGTTGAGTTTATTTCCTTTTGTGTTGAGTTTATTTCACTCAACATGATTTATTCAAAGTTCATTCATGTTGTCATATGTATCAGAACTTCATTCCTTTTTATAGCTGAATAATATTCCATTATATGTATATAACACATTTTGTTTATCCATTCATTGATAGATGAACAATTGTGTTGCTTCCACCTTTTGCCATAATAATGTTCCTATGAACATTAGTGTGCAAATATCTGTTGAAGTCCCTATTTTCAATAATTTGGGGTATATACATAGAAGTGAGATTGCTGGGTCACCTGATAATTCTATAATTAATGTCTGAGGAATCATCAAGCTGTTTTCCACAGAGGCTACATTTTACATTCCCACCAACAATGAACAAATATTCCTATTTCTGTACATTCTTTCAAACTTAGTTATTTTTCATTTTTAAAATAGTAGCCATTCTAGTAGGTGTGAAATAGTATCTCATCTGTGGTTTTTATTTGCATTTTTAACAATGGCTAATGATGTTGAACATCTTTCAAGTGCTTATTGGCCATTTGTATAATTTCTTTGCAGAAATGTCTATTCAAGGCTTTTGCCCATTTAAAATCAGGTTGTTTGTCTTTCTGTGGTTGAATTGTAGGAGCTCTTTATATATAATCAATTGTAAACCCTTATCAAATATATGATTTCCAAATATTTTCTCCCATTCTGTAGGTTGTCATTTTACTTCACTGATAAAGTCCTTTGATACAAAAAAGTTTTCTTTTTTTTTTTTTAATTTTGGTGAAGTTCCATTTATCTATTCTTTCTTTTGTTGCTCATGCTTTCATTGTAAAGTCTAAGAAACCATTGCCTAACACAAGATCTTGAAGAGGTTTCCCCATGTTTTCTTTAAGGAATTTTATAGTTTGGGAACTTATGTTTAAGTCTTTGATCCACTTTTAGTTCATTTTTGTATGTGGTATTAGCTAGGGTCCATCTTCATTCTTTTGCATATGGATATCCAGTTACCCATTACTATTTGTTGAAGAGAATATTTGTGGGGCTTTGAAGCTCTGTACCCCAGAAAAACATGTCCTTAAACTCAACCAATTCCTGTAAGTGTGAACTCATTTTAAATAGGAACTTTTGATGAGGTTAATTCAGTTAAGGTGTGAACCAGCTAAATCAGGATGGGTTTTTAAATTTTTATTATTATTACAAGTTGTTTACAGAAAAATAATGCAAAAACACAGAGTTCCCATATACCACCCTATTTATCCACACTTTACATTATTGGATAAATTTGTTATAATTCACAAAAGAATATTTTTATAATTGTACCATTAATTACAGTCCACCATTTATATTAAGGTTCACTTTTTGGGTTGTACAGTCCTGTTTTTCAAAAATTTTATGCTAGTAACATATATACAACCTACAATTTCCCCTCTTAACCACATTCATATATATAATTTAGTGTTAACTATTTTTACAATGTTGTGCTATCATCTACCACCATTCATTACTAAAACTACCGTCAACCCAAATTGAAACTCTACAATTTAAGCATTAACTCCTCATTCCACATACCCATCCTGTCTCAATTCTATTAACAAAGGCTTTAAAGGTAGGTCATGGAGTGAGAGAAAGTCAGAAGGAGCAGCCAGAAGCTGAATGTCAATGGAACCTGGAAGAGAAGAGAGAAAGCAGGAGAGGTTGTTATATACTTTGCCATGTGACAGAAAAGGCAAGGATTACTGGTAGCCAGGCCCAGAATGCCACAGTCTTCTGAGAGAAAGTATTGCCTTGATGATGACTTGATGCTGCCTTGATTTTTGACATATAATCTGAAAACTTTAAGCCAATAAATTTCCAATATTTAGGCTAACCCATTGCTTAGTATTTGATTTAGCAACCAGGAAATGAAAACAGTCTTCTTTCCCCATTGAATGGACTTGGAACCCTTGTCAAAAGTCAATTGGCCATTGATATGAGGGTTTATTTCTGCATTGTCAATGTAATTTCATTGCTCTATATGTCTGTCCTTATACCATTACCATGATACTGATAAATGTAGCTTTGTAATAAGTTTTAAAATTGGAAATTGCAAGTCCTCTAACTGTTTTCTTCTTTTTAAATATGGTTTTAACTATTTGTGGCCCCTTAGCTTTCCATATGAATTTTATGATTCTCTCCCTTCACATTTCCTCTTTCATTTGTTGATTTTCGACATTAAGTTTCATGCTGGTAGATCTATCTACATATCTGGTTACCCTTGGCAGTCTACTGAAATGTAAGGAAGAACAATAGATAACTAGTATTTTTACTTTCTAATTCTGAACATGTGCCACTGGCTTTCTTTCCTAGGTATTTCTGATTGGGATCTTTATCAGGGTTGATCATGACTAGACAAGGCAAATGATTGGTTTTACTTTAGATTGAGTGTATAGTATCAGTCCAAAACCCAAATAAGGAAAACTCGCTATTTTTTTGTTTGTTTCTTTTACTGGAAAAAGTGCCTGCTGCTTATATTTTATGCGGTATAGAGTGTTAGGATGAGGAAGGGAAGCTACTGAACTGATGTAGTTATTCCATATACAGATTTCATTTATTCAACATATTTATGTTTACCAAAAGTGATGGTAAAGCTAATATGTCAATTTGGTCAGGTAATGGTGCCCAGTTGCTTGGTCAAGCAAGCACTGGTCTAATTGTAATACAAGGGCATTTCATGGACTTTAGTCATCAATAAGTTGATTGCAAAGATGGCTGATTACATCAGTAATCAACTGAGGAGATTGCCTTCAGCAATGAATGAAGTCTCACCCTATTAGCTGAAGTCTTTAAAAGAAGAAATGATTTTAGCATTCAAAGAGAGAATTCCCATCTCTACTTCAGACAGACAGCATCTCCTGGAGAACTCATCAAGGACAGTCATCAGAGTCCCTGGCTTACAGCCTGCCCTACAGAATTTGGACTTGTGCATCCCTATGGTCTCATAAGACAATTTTACAAAATATCGTACTAATTACAGATATCTCCTGTCGGTTCTGTTTCCCTAGAGAACCCTGAATAATGCACCAAGCATTGTTCTACATACTTGGCTTACATCAGTGAAACAGACAAATATCACTACTCTTGAGGAGTTTACATTTTATTGGGAAAAAGTAAAAAACAGACAAATATGATAAGTACATGGCAAAATGTGGTGTGTATGCTAAAACATAAAAACTGCAGTAGATTAAGGATGCTATTCCACAATAGGGTCATACGTACAAAAATGTATAAAGAATGTATATTTATACATAATTTTAAACAATAACACAGCCTACTCTTTTCTGTAAATTGAATATAGGAAATAAAAATAGTATAACTGGCATATAATATCACTTAAATCAAAAGGAAAATTGAGATTCTTACCAAAGTTAAACATAACTAATTTTCTTACTATATAATCTTTTGCTTAAAATAGTTCCAATATATCCATATTTATTAAGAATTATAAAATTTTCATCCCTGAAACACTCTTTTCTATTCTTTCTAAGGGAAAAATTAGTAAAGTTTTCACTTAAGTGAACTGAATAAACTTACATGCTATGCTAGTTATAAGAAATGACATATATACAAATATAGACACGTATGGTATATATATGTTTGAATATACACAGACATACTCTGCTATTTATCTTTTCCAGGAGGGCAAAGAAAATTAAAATGTATAAAGTTATCATTTGATTTTGTCTGCATTTCTGATAATGTTGTACTTCTTACCCAGTTACCTTAAAATGATTAGATCATGGGTAAATTCTGTGAACATTGTCACACATTGTGTAAATTATAATAGAAATGTTATTTGTACAAAAAAAAAACACATTACAAAAATTCTAAAACTATTTCCTATGCTATGATTTTGATTGTGTTTTCACAGCTGAAAACCACAGTATTGGAAGAATTAATCTGCAGTTTTGTCAAGCAGATATTAACCATTTTTGGAGGGAAAATGACTTATAAAACAGCAACACAGGAACATTTAAGATTCCTGATATCTGTGACTGACTGAAAACTTTCTTCCCAAATTGCAGAAATAAAGATACTTTTCATTTCAAAATTCATACCCATGTTAGAAAGTCAGAAAGATAGATCCTTCAGAACAATAAGCAATTTAGGAAGTGTAATACTGTATGTAAATTGGAATCAATTCAAAGCTGAACACAGAGTAAAGAATAGATGGGAAAATAGGATCCACTAAAAATATGCCTAGCCAGCAGAATTCTAGAATATTCAGAAGATTTGAGGAGCTGGGACATGGAGATAAAGAATTATGTGGACAATATGTCATTTAAATCATTAAAGGAGAGAAGAGTTAGATCAGTTCCATGCTCTCAGACCTATCATATTCTTTAAGACAATTCAGTATCTCCTTCTCTAAGAAAGCTTCTTTACTTTTACCTTATATCCAAGGATAGATAGACCTTAATGTACTTGTTAGAGACCTCCATAAATAATTATTTATACTTTTGTGTTCTCAAATGTACTCTGATAACACACTAAATATTAAATGCTATGAGGGCTTATGCCATATTCGACTTGTTAATCCTTGAAACCACAGCTCACAGCAAAATGACCGTGTAGAGGCTTTCATTGTGTCAGCCTAGGTAAGCTAGGTTTACTTGTCCCAGAATCCCCTAATCTGCATAAGCCTGAGTTAGTACAGGTTATAAGAGACATTTTGCTCATAGTTGGGAAGAATGAGTGAAGCTATAGTCAACTTTTTATACATGGAAGGTCAAAGTGTAATAAAAAAATCACTGCTGCTATTCATTGCGTCTTATCTTCTGCCTCTGCTTGTTGGCCCAGGACAGCAGTGAGGCCCACAGCTCCTCCTTCTCCTGCCAGATTTTCAACTTCAGCTTTTCCAACTCCTGATCCAAGGGTTATATAAGGTATCAGCTTCTCCTGTAGGACACTGGGATCATCGAAGTTGGAGACTTAGAAAGGTAACATACTATTGCAATTTCCAATTTTTCCTCATAGTTTCTAGAATACCTTGCAGGTTCCAATTTGTGCTTGCTTCCCTTAACTTACATCCAATTTTTGCTCTTTACAGCTTGCCCAGCACCAGAGGAAGAAATAATCTCACACAGGCTCTTAGACCAGATCCTACCATAAAGTCAAATCAAATACTTATAATAAATTTCCTTTTATTTATGAATCTCCTAGTTGTTCTGATTAAACCTTAACTGATATAACCAAATACAATTTTACACATTTGATAGCTATTAATGACATTAATGAGCATATTCTTTAGAGGATCTTTGTATCCCTAGTGCTTAGAATGGGTACCATCACAGAGTGTGATCTCAGAAATTACTTTCTGAATAAATATAAAATAAAAAATGAATGCCTTAATGAACCAATCAATGAGAGCCCCCATCAGAAATACACACTAAAATGGGGAACTTTGGAAAGGATGGTTGTATGATTTATTTCTACCAAGACATTTTGGGGCATAAAATAAAGGCAGAATATGAATTATTGGTTTAAGAAATGCTGACTATTCAAGGAATAGAATTTTTATTCATTAGGCCATATGTCTACTTTGCTCATTTATTTATGAGAGAATAAGTAAAAGAAAATACTCGAGGCTAAATATCATTTCATGTGTTATTAAATGTGTTAAGTGATGGATACAGTTGGATGCTCTCAAGGAAATATTGATTTTTCTGAATAACTGTCAATGTGCTAATTATTGTAAAAGCACAGAGAGCTGTCTCAAAACCTCAGGGATGTACGTTTTCTATACAAAAAATGAGCTATGCTTATATGAATCAGAGTCAAATTACTTGGAGTAAGTTTTCAGATCAGCATAATGTTTGTCCTGATATTTCTATAAAAATATATTTAAATGACAGTGCTGGAAGATAGTAATAGAAGTTGCTAGCCTTATACTAATAAATACACCAGAATGTAGAAAGTTTTAAAATCCTTTTTTAAAATTAAGTCTTTATATATTATGTGTGTTTAAGAGAAATCTGGTCAGCATCTTATAATCAGTGAAATATTATGTGTCTGTGATTATTGTGATCTTGAGAAGATCATGAAAATACCTCAGTTTATATAAAAATAAGCTTTTCATGGTAAATGTCTGTGTAAGACAAGTCTTTCCATTTCTAGCAGTTCAAATTATCTTTTATTTTTCCATTAATATGGACAGATAGTGTACACAAGCAAGAATACTAATATTAGTTCCAAATGAAAGAATTAAATTATCCATCTACAGTATAATGGTATTTTAGTTTTCCTTGGTTCCTCAAGCAAAGACCGTGCAATGGATTGGCTTAAGCAACAGGAATTTATTAGCTTATGGCTTTGAAAACAAGGCTCAGATTATACCTTCTTCCCAAAGACTGGCATTCTGTGGCTGACTGCCAGTGATCCTTGGTCCTTGGCTCCTTTGTCACAAAGCAAAGCACATAGGGCCTCTCCTGTCCTTAACTGACCTCTCCCTTCTCTTCTGTATTCTGTTGGTTAGCAGCTTCTTGCTTCTTGTGCCTTTCTCCCTGTCTGAATTCCATTCTGTTTATAAAAGACTCTTATAACAGATAAGACCCATTCTGATTGAATTGGGCCACATGTTAACTGAAGTAACCTGTTCAAAATGTCTTACTTACAGTGGGTTCATACTTATAGGAATGGATTAATTTTAAGAACAGGTCTTTTGGGGGTTGCATACAGCTAAACTACCATACTTAACCCTATGGTAGAGGTAAAGAGAAAGGCATGCTCTTTCTACATCCAAAATACTTTCATTCCCTCACAACATTCCAAAATTTTATCATTTCAGTAATATTACTAAGTACAAAGTCTCTTCAAAATCATTTATGGATATTGTGGCAGTTTGAAATTATTTTATGAATCCCCAAAAGAGAAAGATTATGTTTGTGAACTAATCCATTCCTGTGGGTGTGAGTTCCTTTCAACTGGACTATGTCAGTGAGGCGTGACTTAGGTTGAGTCTCCACCCTCTTGCTGGGTCTGATTAAAATGGAGACACATGAAAAGGGAGCTGCCATATTTGATCCTGCCATGTGAGATAAAGTACTTCAGTTTTGCCCTCAGCTGAGCTGCAAGGAGAGAAGCTCCCAAGAAGCTCAAAGAGCTGAGGCCCAAGGAGAGATGACCCATATGCCTGATAACTTGTAGCTGAACACAGGAAGAAAGTGGAGCAGCCAAGACTGATAGAGGAGGCCCCAAACGAGACAAGCCGTATGCCCAGTTACCTATATTTGGGCTTCAAATTTCGAAACCCTGGCAGAGATCGACATATTGCTTCATAACATCGCAGCTGACTTTGGAGAGAAAGCATCACTGTTGATGCCTTAATTTTGGACTGTAAGCTTTTATCCCAAGTAAATCCCTTTTATAAAAGCCAAACCATTTCCAGTACTTTGCATCAGCAGCCCTGTGGTAAACTAAAACAGGTATGGTCTGTCCTTGCACATAATTCCCCTCTTCTGTGGACCTGTGAAATCTAGAAAATAAGTTATCTGCTTCCAATATACAATGAAGGGACAAGCATAAGATAGACATTCCCTTCCCAATATGGAGAAATTGAATGGAGAACAGGGGTGATGAGTCCCAAACAACCCAGAAACCCAACAGAGAAAACTCCTTAGATTTCAAAGTGTAAGAGCATCTATGGATCAAGATTTTATTCTTTGGGCCTGATGGAGCAGCAGCCCCAACCCTTCCAAGTAATTGTGCAGCGGGCGTGCTCTCCCCAAACACTGGGTTATACACCCTACCCTCTCTGAGCTTTGGGGTAGCCTTGATCTCCAGGAATGCCAGCACACAAGCCACCATTTCTGAGCATTGGGGTAGCAGTACTCTCCTTGCACTCTGCAAGCACCTGGGCACATGACCTGCCACCCTCCAAGCATAATTTGGAAATTGTTTAGTGGCTAATCTTACTGCTCAGATCTCTTTGATATCTTTACAGTAAATTTCTATATTTCTGTGCTTTGAACTTGTAAAGATATGGAATAAGGAAAAAAAACTTCATAAGAAGTAAATAATTAAAACGTTTTGGTATATTAATGGGCATTATTGCTCTAGATTCTGGAATGGACTTACATGTAGTCATTCAAAATGTCTTAAATGGTAGTACAATTATCTTATTAGGTAAGGTGAAAGCCAGGATGATAACAAAAGCAACACACCTAACTTTGTAACTGCAAAGTGATAATGGGTTTAATTGCACTAAATTGGGTCCCATGAAATGTGACTCAGTGGCAGAAAAATGATTACCAGATTTTAATTAATCAAAGCAACTTTTGCCCATACTTAATAAAAAATATTAAAATTTGTGGAGCATTGAATTTCAAACAGCTGTTAAGATCCTCACTAGCCTGTCTTTCCTCAAGAGGAGTTCTCCAGATACTTTATGATTAGGCTGCAAGTGATAATGAAATCTACGAGTCAGTAAAAATCCCAAAATAAAGTACATATGATGTAAAGTTATCTAGATGTAACAGGGCAAAACAGCATGTCCATTTTGCTCCTCAAGGATTAATATAATAATATGTGCATGGAGGGAATAGAATTTTCACTTCTCATAGTTCTAAATAACCAAGAAAGAGAATAAATTCAAACTGCACATTATATGATTCTTTCCTTAACTTTATTACCTTTATGAAGCTAGTTATATTTAGCAGGTTGAATTACTAAAAACAACTAAACCTATTATCTTTACTCAGACTATTGTGTATGATATATATATATATATATAAATGACAAATAATGCCAAATACACCAACTCTAATAACAATACACCAATATTGTAAGGAACCCAGGGAACTTGAGGCTGTAGCAGAACATAAAAAATACCATTTATTCATTTAAGGTGTAATTTACTGCTTATTGATCATTTAAGAGCCTGGGAAATAGTTCAAATATCATTCCCTATTCCCAAATTACAATTCTTCAGGGATTTCTAATTATCTTCATAATAAACACTGCACTCTAAAATATGGCCTTTCCCTAAGTTGTATTTCCTGCCACACCCATATCTATGTGCCTGTATGCCATCACCATGGAACTCCTTAAATTCCCCTGTGTGATCTGGGAGATATTTTGCCTTTACACTTTTCTCCATACTCCTCTTTTCCTTTCCTGTTTTATCTAGATCATAGGAAGTCTTTTGAGACCCAGGACTGTTTGTGTCTTAAATAAAGCATTAACTTCTCAGGGAAGCCAGACTTTGCAATTGCATAGTCTTTCCATACTGTAACAAATGGGAAAGGAATCCTCCCTGAAGTGATATTTCTCCCACCACATCTGAACTGGAACCCATTCTTTAGCCTCTTCTCAGAGATAATATCAGAAATTGATGAGCAATTATGAAATTCTTTATAAACAACAAACTTATTTGGAAAATGGTGTTTTACTTGAAACAGCCAACTAGAGATATTCTTAAGGTCTTTTTATGGTCTACTCTTCAGCAATGCTTAGCTTGAGCATTGAGGCAACTCAAGGTCCTGTTTTTCTTTAGAAACCTTAATATTGAACATGCAAAATGGCTCTCAGTGTTGATTTCCAAAGGAAAATTTAGGTTAACATAGGTTAACTGTATTATTATAGCAAGGTAATATATTTTAGAAATAATGAGCTTTTAGGATCAGCAACCACTTTTTAATACTGAGTTCTGAAAAAGAAGGTGGCAGGAGAATAGAAAGTAAGGAAGGCAGGAAGGAAGGGAGGGAGGGAGAGAGGAAGGAAGGAGAAGAAAGGCAAATACAGTAATTGAAGGTGAAAAACATCCCAAGGTACTATTGGCCTACCCCCACCACCCCCATTTCTGCACTCTGAAATGCACTCTGAACTTTGAATTAGGACAATTCAAAATGAGTATGATTTATGAGAAAGCTAAACTACAAATAAAACATAAATCAAAAAGACCCTAATCTTGAGAAAAAAAAAACTCTTTAGGCTTTATTTTATGGGACCATTAATAGATGCCATGAACAATTGAAGAAAATCTTCTTACTCTTGTCTCCCAAAGGAATGATGGCCTGCTCTGTGAATTTCTGTACTGTAATACCTAGGTAATCAATATAGTTTAATTCAGATTTTTATTTTCAAGTGAAACAGAGATACATGCAATTATAAGTAAGGAAGATTACTTACTTATTACTGCTACAAGAGTTTAAGGTGGAGACTTCCAGGAAGATTGTGTCATCAAAGTAAGCAGTCAGTGCTCAACCTCTCACAAAAATGACAGAGAAAGGACAAAAAGCTATCCGAGGGAGCTCCTTTGGGGATCTGTAGACCAGGAGAGTGTTGTGAATTATCCAAGAAGGATAGGGACAGAGAGACAAAGAGGTCAAACAAAAATATTGAGCTACCCCTGTGGTTGGGAATGGCACATATAACTTACTCTCAAGACGAACAGCCTCAGTAAAAACCCATGGCTCACTGCAGCCAACTGAGTGGGGAAAGATCTTTCTTCTCCCTGGGAGTAAATAAGAGGAGACTGGTGGAACGCAGAGACTAGATTCCCTTCAGTGAGTTTGGCCAGCTGGGCTCCCTTTTTTATGTCAAAAAGGACACCAGCCAGCACTGAAGCCGCCCCAGGTAGAGGGGAGGGAGGATCAGATCAGGCAGGCTGTCACACCCAGACACCCTGGGAGAGAGGAACTAGGTCACCAAGGGAGTAGGAGGAGATGGAGCCTAACCAGCCCAGGAGAGATAGCCAGAAAACTGTTAGAAGCCCATCTCACCTGAGGGAAAGGAGGCAGACAGAGTCAGAGGAGTTTTCAGAAGCCTACCCAACCTTGCAGTGGGTGTAGCTCAGTGTAGGAATGCCTGTCTCACATATACTAGGCCTCTGGTTCAATTCTTGGTACCTCCTAAGATAAGGGATCCAGAAAGTGATCCACCAGGTTATCAGGCACCCAGTCGGCACTTTATGACAAAGAACTTATGGAACAAGATTATTTTGGTTTTATGATCTGTTTTATTTTATTCATTATTTTATTTTATTTTATTTTATTTTATTACTTCATTTTATTCTTTATTATATTTGCTGAAACCAGGTACCGTACTTGTGGAGGGCAGGCTGCAGGGTAATTGATTGATGAGCACCAGCAGCCTGAGACGATTTCTAGGGGCCTAAGAGAGAAGGCTGTTTTTCCTGGTTTGTTTTTTGATTACTGTTTGTTGTTTCACTCTTTATTTGTTTCTTTTTTTTCTTTTCCTTATTTTTTCTCCTTGGTTTCCTTATTTCTTTTCTTTCTTTCATTTTTCCCCCTTCTGCTGCTTTTCTTTCATCCTACCTTTTCTTATTTGATCTTGATTTTTTTTCCTATTCCTTTTCTTTTTCTTTTTTTTTTCTTTCTTTCTTTTCTTGTTCTTTTTATTTCTTCTCTTCTCATCTTTCCTGTCTTTTATTTTCTATTTTTTATTGTTTCATTTATTTATTCCACCTTTTTATTTTTATTCTTTTGTATTTTTTATGATTTTTCACT
>JAQZBX010048166.1:0-20293 GCA_029593785.1 Cabassous unicinctus | reverse complement strand
AAGCCAAGAAGCCTGAAACCTGGGCAAACGTCGGCAGCTGTCTTGCTCCAACACGTGACAATGGACTTTGGTGAGGGAAGAAACTTATGCTTTATGGCCTGGTAACTGTGAACTTCTACCCCAAATAAATACCCTTTATAAAGACCAACCCATTTTTGGTGTTTCACATTAGCACCCCTTTGGCTGACTAATACAGGTAGGATAGACATCTTAATGATGTTACTCTTCCTGTCCATGAACAGGGAATATTCTTCCATTTATTTAAGTCTTCTTTGATTTCCTTTAACAATGTTGTATAGTTTTCTGTATATGAGTCCTTTACATCTTTAGTTAAATTTGTTCCTAGGTATTTGATTCTTTTAGTTACTATTGTAAATGGTATTTTTTCATGATTTCCTCCTCAGATTGCTCATTATTGGTGTACAGAAATGCTTCTGATTTTTGGGCATTGATCTTATAGCCTGAGACTTTACTGAACTCATTTATCAGGTATAGAAGCTTTGTTGTAGATTTCTCAGGGCTTTCTATGTATAGGATCATGCCGTCTGCAAATGGTGAAATTTTTACTTTTCCTTTCTAATTTGTATGCCTTTTATCTTTTGTCTTGCCTCAGTGCTCGAGCAAATACTTCTAAGACAACGTTAAATAGGAGCCGAAATAGTGGGCATCCTTGTCTTTTTCCCAATCTTAGAGGGAAAGGTTTTAGGATTTCAGCATTGAAGATGATGTTAGCTGTGGGTTTTTCATATATACCCTTTATCATGTTCAGAAAGTTTCCTTCTATTCCTATCTTTTGCAGTGTTTTTATCAGGAAAGGGTGCTGTATTTTGTCGAATGCTTTTCCTGCATCTATAGAGATGATCATGTGATTTTTTTCTTTCAATCTGTTTATGTGGTGTATTACATTGATTGATTTTCTTATGTTGAAGCATTCTTGCGTACCTGGATGTAACCCACTTGGTCATGATATATAATTTATTTGATAAGTTTTTGAATGTGATTTAGCAAGTATTTTGTTGAGGATTTTAGCATCTAGGTTCATTAGAGAGATTAGTCTGTAATTATCCTTTCTTGTGGCATCTTTGTTTGGCTTTGGTATTAGGGTAATGTTGGCATCATAGAATGAGTTAAGTAATATTCCTTCTACTTCTATTTTTTGGAAGAGTTCAAGCAGAATTGGTGTAAGTTCTTTCTGGAATGTTTGGTAGAATTCACCTGTGAAGCCATCTGGTCCTGGGCTCTTATTAGCTGGGAGGTTTTTGATGACTGAGTCTATCTCTTTACTTGTAATTGGTCTGTTGAGTTCATCAATTTCTTCTTTTGTCAATGTAGGCTGCTTGTGAGTTTCTAGGAATTTGTCCGTTTCCTCTAAATTATCATTCTTGTTGGCATAGAATTTTTCAAAGTACCCTCTTTTGATACTCTTTATTTCTGTGGGGTGAGTGGTGATATTCCATTCCTCATTTCTTATTTTGTGTATTTGCATCTTCTGTCTTTTTTTCTTTATTAGTCTGACTAAGGGTTTGTCAATTTTATTGATCTTTTTGAAGAACCAGCTGTTGGTTTCATTTATTTTTTCTAGTGCTTTCTTAGCTTCTGTTTCATTTTGCTCTGCTCTAATCTTCTTTATTTCCTTCTTTCTACTTCCTTTGGGGTTAGTTTGTTGTTGTTTTTCCACTTCCTCCAGGTGTGCAGTTAGGTCTTTGATTTTAGCTCTTTCTGCTTTTTTGATATATGCATTTATGACTATGAATTTCCTTTTCAGTACAGCTTTTGCTGCATCCAATAGGTTTTGATATGTTGTGTTGTCATTTTCATTCGTTTCTAGGTAGTTACTAATTTCTTTTGAGATTTCCTCCTTGACCCACTGTTTGTCTAAGAGTATGTTGTTTAACGTCCATATCTTTGTGCGTAATCTGGTTCTCTGGCCCTTACTAATTTCCAATTTCATTCCATTGTGGTCAGAGAAATTACTTCATATAATTTCAATCTTTCTGAATCCATTGAGATTTTTTTCTGTGGCCTAGCATGTCATCTATCTTGGAGTATGGTCCATGTGCACTCAAGAAGAATGTATATCCTGCTGTATTTGGGTATAGTGTTCTGTATAGGTCTATTAGGTTCAGATCCTCTAATGCATTAATCAAAGTTTTTGTTTCTTTATTGATTCTTTGTTGAAACGTTCTGTCTAATGGTGATAATGGTGTATTTAAGTCCCCCACTATAATTGTAGAGGCATCTATTTCTCCATTTACTTTTTCCAGTGTTTGCCTCATATATTTTGAGGCACCCCTGTTAGGTGAATAAGTGTTTATGATTCTTCTTTCTTCTTGATAGAATACCCCTTTCACTAATATATAGTGTCCATCTTTGTCTCTTAGAGTAGTTTTGCATTTAAAGTCTATTTTGTCCGATATTAGTATAGCTACTCCTGCCCTTTTTTTGGTTATTGTTTGCTTGTAAGATTGTTTTCCAGCCATTCACTTTCAGCCTCCTTGAATTCCTGGGTCTAAGGTGGGTTTCTTTTAGACAACATATAGATGGGTCATATTTCCTTATCCATTCTGCCAATCTGTGTCTTTTGACTGGTGAGTTTAATCCATTAACATTCAGTGTTATTACTCTCAAGGAATTACTTATAATTAGTCATATTTTCTCGGGGTTTATGGATGTCATGTGTTGTTTTTATTTCTCTTTTTTTAAATTGTTCTTACACTCTCCTCCAACTCTCTCCTGGTTTTTCTTTTCAACCTGCAGAATTCCCTTTAGTATTTCTTTAAGGGCAGGTTTCTTATTGTCATACTCTCTTAATTTGTTTCTTTGTGAATATTTTGAACTCTCCATCATTTTTGAATGCCAGCTTTGCTGGATAGAGAATTCTTGGCTGGAAGTTTTTTTCTTTTAGTATCTTAAATGTGTCATACCACTGCCTTCTTGCCTCCATGGTTTCAGATGAGAAATCAGCATGTAATCTTATTGAGCTTCCCTTGTATGTGATGGTTCTCTTTTCTCTTGCTACTTTCAGGATTTTTTCTGTCTTGAGCATTGGACAGTTTGACGAGTATATATCTTGGAGTAGTCCTGTTGGGATTTATACAGTTAGGGTATGATGTGCTTCCTAGACTTGTCCATCCATCTCCCTCAATAGGGTTGGGAATTTTTCAGCCATTATTTCCTCCAACCCTCCTTCCATCCCCTTTCCCGTCTCTTCTCCTTCAGGGATGCCTATAATGTGTATGTTTGTGCATTTTTTGTGGTCATTTGAATCCCTACATCCCTGCTGGATTTTTTCTATCTTTTTGTCTATTTGTTCTACTGTCTGTTTGATTTCAGATGTACTGTCTTCCACATCATTAATTCTTTCCCTGCCTGTTCCAATCTACTGTTATGTGCTTCCAGTGTCTTTTTGATTTCTTGGATTGTGCCATTCATCACCATCATATCTGATATCTTTTTATGTATGTTTATAATTTCTTCAGTATGTTCTCCCAGTGTCTTCTTACTATCCTTAATCTCTTCCTTTACTTCATTAAGTTGGTCCATGATATTTGTTTGGACAGCTTTGATTACTTGTTCAATGTTCTGCACCTCTTCCTGGTTTTTAGTTTGTTCATTGGACTGGGCCATGTTCCTCTTTCTTAGTATGGTTTGTAATTTTTTGTTGCCCTCTCATTATCTCCCCCACCCCCCCAAATATGGGGCTCAGCCGTCTGTGTTAACCACCACAGGCAGGCTTAAAACTCACGAATCTCTACCGATTAGTCCATGCCATTGATCTGCGTAGATAAATGTCCCAAGCTTCTCACTCCATGCGCCCACAGCGCAGACCCCTGGGCAGGACCCTGTCCACAATTTCCCGTCCTCAGGGAGCTCTCAGCAAGTGCCCTCCTAAACCGATGCCATCTTGCCTCTGCAGTCTTGTTATCTTTTTATCTTGATGGGTTTATTCATTTGATTATCTTCTCTCTTTACTCTAGGGTTTTCTTAAATTGCTGTTTTTTTTTTCTGTGTTAAGTTTTCTTTGACACTTTGTTCTTCTTTTACTATTTCGTTGCTGTTGTCTGTGTTCCCTTGGAGGAAAAAAGTAGGGTCAGAGAAAGTGAAAGAGGTAAGAAAAGTAAGAGGATAATAGTAATAATAATAGTAATTGTTAGAAGAGGAACTGTTTGAGACCTTGGAAAATGAATATTTAACTCTTGTAAGCAATGTAGCATAATAGGAATAAAAAAGTGGGGTATCAACAATGAAATGGGAAAGCAAATAGAGAAAAATATATAGACTGAATTAAAAGGCCAGTACCATGAGGAGAGAGGGAAAGAGAAAAGAAAAGCAAAGCAAAAAGAAAACAAGTTAATAAAAGAAAAACAGAATAGACAAGGTAGAAATAAAAACTAGAAAAATTGACGACTAAACAAAGAGAGGTGGGATGTAAGAACAACAACAGAAAGCAGAAGATAGAATGATGAGTTAAGGAAAAGAGATAGTGTTGATATACAAAATCGATATACATAGAAAAGGAGAAATCAAGGAAGAGGAAACACAGTAATCAAGAATCAAGCCAGCAGCATCTTGAGGAATTTGTCTTTACCCAGTTCCCTCCAAATTGATGTCCTGAAGCCTCCTACTCTGTGGGTTCCCAAAACACCTCACCTGGCCAGGATCTTGCCCCCAGTCAGCTGTTTTTTTTTTTGTTGTTTGTTTGTTTGTTTCTTTTTTTGGAGCGAGATCTGCCTATGTTACTTTGATAGAAAAAACAATTAGGACCAGAGTAAAGGAAAGAGACAGGAAGACAAAAAGTATAATAGTAATGATAATAGTAAAAGGTAGGAGAGCAAACGTACAAGACCTAGGAAATTGAACAATTAACATAAGTAAGAAGCACAGAGGTATAAGATTAGGAAACTGGGAAACAATGAAACAAGAAATAGAATAGAGAAAAAATATATAGAATGAATTAAAATGCTGGAATGGCGAGAAGAAGGGAAAAAACAGAAAAGAGAAAGAAAAAAGTGAAAAAGAAAGTATACAGAGAAAAAGGGAGAGAGGGAGAAATACAAACAAGAAAACTTGGAGACCAAATAAATGATGTGGAATGAAAGAACAATGGAAAACAAAAGATATAAAGATAAAGGAGTGAAAAGAAATAATGTAGGTAGAGTAGATCAGTAACCAAAAGAATAAAAGGAAAAAAAAAAAAGGAAAAATTAGCAAGCAGAGAAAGAAAGTGGGGTGGGGGGGGATACAAAACAAGCAAGAAACAAGATAGCAGCAACTCGTTTTGTTAAAAAAAGAAGACAGAAGAAAAAAAATAATAAACACAGAAAAATAGCCTTCTTTCTTAGACCCCTAAGGATCTTCTCAGGCTGCTGGTGTTCCTCAATCGCTTACCTTGTAGCCTGCCCTCTGCAGGTTTTGAACTGGGTTTTAGTGAGTAAAGTAAGGGAAATGAAAGAAAATGAACCTGTTTTTTTTATATATATATATATAAAAGAGATGCAAGAAAAGCTAATACAAAGAAAATGTCTGTATGTTCCCTGTCATAAAGTTTCAGCTGGATGCCTGATAAGCTGGTGGATCTCTTCTCAAGGAATAGCCAGGGATCAAATCAGGAACCTCATATATACTAGTCAGGAATTCTTCCACGAAGCTATTCTGAGTCCTTGGGTTATTTAGCCTTTCAGAAGGCTATCCACTCCTTTCCCCTGGGCAGCTTAGATCCCCTGCAGTCAGCTGGAGTGGTGCTGATTGCTACCTGTCTCTGCCTCCTCACTGATGTAATTCCTCTCTTTACATAGGTGGCTGGGCATGACCACCAGCCTATGACAATCCCTCTCCTCTCTCCCTGTGGAGTCAGGATCCCTTCCGATATTCAAGGGGGGCCCAGCTGGCTAAACTTGCTGTAAAAAAATCACTCTCCACTCTCCCAGACCCCTCTTCCTCACAGGGAATCTGCTGTCACACTCCCGTTTGGGAAAGGGGGGTAGGGTCTCCACCTAGTCTGTCTGCCCTGATGGCCGAGTATGTGTGCCCCTTCCAGCCTCTGAGGTAAGCAACCCCCGTTTATTCCTGGCTTCACTATCTGTCCAGTACCCTCCTAGATGACTCAGAGTGCCTTCCCGTGGAGATAGACGTCTGCTCTCCTCAGTTAGATACAATTCCCCAGGAGTTTTACCCTCGCTTAATATCTCGGGGATGGGGGAGGGAAGCCCTACCTGGTGCTGGGAGGTAATAACTCACAATTACTTGTTTTGGCTTCTTCGTGTCTCTGACCCTCACTCTTACGGGAGTTGGTAAGCAGTGTCCTGGTTTGCTGTGCCCCAAAGCTGGTCCCCACGGAAGCTCCTGGCTTTTTCTTTGTTGTTTTAGTGAGAGCTAAGATTTATATGTCTAATACATTGGCCATGTTCCCACAATCCTCCCAGTGACTGTGTTTTAAAATCTATCTCACCATTCCTCAACATAGGGCCTTTTACATAGGCATACAAAAGTGTTGAATGAACGGATTAGATCACCGTCTGCAATGCACTTTAAAAAAAAGAATACACACATTTACCTATATTTGCATGATTTCCAGAGGGATTCAGAAGATTGAAATGAGCTTGTCAACCCATAAAATTTTATTTTGCACAGCATTTTAACTTCACAAGGCCTGTTACCTTCTTAGAAATGTAATGGTGTTTCTGACATCTTTTTTCCATGCAGTAGTAATGAAAAAATGAATTATAAATATTGGAATGTAATTGAAAAATGATCATTGTATTCAACAGTTTGAGATGGTCCACTCAATTGTAATTTTAAATGTATTTTCTGGTAAATTAGAACAAAATCAAATTTCAGGCTTTGGCGGTGAATCATATCTTCTCTTCCTACTTGAAGTCCAGTGTTTACTACTTATCCAGGTTCAATGACCTCAGTCTAAACTCTTGAATTCTGTAGTCACAGTGTCTGGTAATAGCAAGAATCTATCCCTAACAATATGACTGATAACCTAAAAATCCACTGGGCCCATTTCACTGGTGTGCTGAAAAATTTCTGTTTGCCCCTACACCCTGCTTAGTGTTCCAGAAGTCTGCCCATGATGGACTGAATCAACATGCTTCCTTGTACTCTGGCTTCAGAGTTCTGAGTTCAGCCAATGAGAAGCATTGAAACGAGATCACAGAGTAAAAGAGAAATGAGTTTGGGGTACTTATTCTTCCCCTCTTAACATTACCTTTATATTCTCCATATTTTGGTAACCATTATCTCCTTCAGGCCTGAGGATCTTAGGAAAGTTCCTAGATAAGCTTCAAGCAGTAATGGGATAAATTGTTCCCATCCCCCACCCCCTAAAAAAAATAGAACATATGTTCAGGTCATAACACCTGGACTCATAAATGTTGACCCTATTTGGAAATAGGGTCTTTGAAGATGTGATTAGTTAAGACAAGGCCCAACTGGATTTGGGTGGACCCTAATCCAGTATGACTTGTGTTTTTATAAGAAGGGGAGAAGGTCAATGAGAAAATGGAGGAGACAGAGTGATGCATCTACAAGCCAAGGAAATCCAAGGATTGTCAACAAACAGAAGCTAGAAAAGAAAGAGGAATATTATCTTCTACAATTTCAGATGGAGCATGGCCTTATTGATACATTGATTTTGGACACTAGCCTCCAGAATTGTGAAACAATAAATTTCTATTGTTTTAAGCCATCCAGTTTGTAGTACTTTGTTAGAGAAGCCCTAGAAACTAAGATAACCTCCATGGGAGAAAGGTAACATCTTTCTGCTGTTGCTATAGCTTGAGTGCTTTAGACTCAAAAATACGGGTTTTGGAGTCTGAAAAAATTTCTCCATCTCTTTGAACTTAAGTTTCTGTCTCGGTAAATAGCACTCCCCATGCAAAGTTGTTATGACTCTTACATGAGATTAGGGTTTTTTTTTTAAGTTCCCAGCAATAGACTCCCAATAAATATTAGTTTTGTTTTCATTTTCCATACGCTGACCAAGTCTATCCCATTTTCCTTTCTTAAAAAAATATTTCTATGCATTTACTTGCAAGTTGTTTTTAATGTTTCATAGTTGTTTCAATCTAAATGCCTTGCCTTTGTGAATCTACTCTGAACTTCTCAGGGCATTGGGTCATAGAAAATACTAAAAATAACTGAATTTTGGGTGTGTTTTTAGACTATACAAAACATTTTATTTTTGCCATCATATTTAATCCTCCTAACCCTACAAAGAAAGAATATATTTTTTCTCTCATTTTGCAGATTAGGTAACTGAGAAATTAAATTACTTGTCCAAGGTCACAGAGCTAAATAGTGGCAGAGCATTACTCAAACCCAGGTCCTCAGATTTTAATCCCCTTCCTTTTTTGGTTAATGGCTTTGCTTTGCTTCTTGAGTGTGGCAGTTTGAAATTGTTTTATAAATACTAAAAAGAGAAAGATTATGCTTGTGAGTAAATCCATTCCTGTGGATATGAGGACTTGGACTACTTCAGTGAGGTGTGACTCAGGTTGAGTTTCCGCCCTCTTGCTGGGTCTGATAAAAATGGAGACACAGAGAGAGGAAAAGGAAGCTTCCATTTTTCATCTTGCCTCAGAGGATGGCTTATACACGAAGCCCCCAAGAGGCTGGGCCCATAGAACAATTCATGAGCCCTGGTATATGCCTGATAGCTTACAGGTGAACTTGGGAAGAAAGTGAACAGCTGAGACTGATGGAGGAGGCCCCAAAAGAGATAAGCCGTATCCCTGGTTTCTCACAGCTGAGCTCCTGGAGCTGTGCTCCAGAAGATGTTAAGCCTGGACAGGAAGGCTAAGACCTCGGCAGAGATCGGCGGCCATCTTGCTTTGCCAAATGCTGGCACAACAGAATCAATAGTAGCTGAATTTGGTGAGAAAGTGCCACTTATGGTGCTTCAGTTTGGACTGTTCATGACCTTGGAACTGTAAGCTTTTATCTCAAATAAATATAAAAGCTAACCCATTTCTGGTACTTTGCATCATCAGCCCTTTGGCTGCACATTTACTAAATTCATGTTATTTTAAGTGATAAGCCATCTCTATATGTTTTTCTTCTCCAACTTCCTTTTTGATGAATTGGCTATTATTTTGCTTCTTTTCTATTTTGTCTTTATTTTTAAAAATGATTTTTATCCTTTCTTATTGAATGCTTTTCATCATAAACCATAATGATAAAAACTTAAAATCATTATGACTGAAAAGCACACTAAGAAAGCAAGTACATGCCTGTTTAGTTTCTTCCAGAATTGCTCTCTGCATCTGGTCTTGACTTTTGGTAGTTGGAAATGACCTTTTTTCTTCCTTCAGTTCTATGCTTAGCTGTTGTCCTTGCATGTGTAACCCTGTGGTTACCTGGGAACTTTCTCAACATTAGGCAATATAGGAGCACTTCATGAAAGGCAATGTAGTATACCATAAGTGCTAGTTGGGCCTTGGTTCAAATCCTGGCTCTGCCATTTACTAGCTGTGTGATCTTCGGCAAGTTACTATTAAATTTGCTGTGATGGTTAAGTTCATGTGTCAACTTGGGTAGGTTATGGTGTCCTTGTTTGGTCAAGCAAGTGCTGGTCTGATTGTTACTGTGAGAATATTTTGTGATGTAAATCATCAGAAAGTTGATTGCATCTATAGCTGATGACATCTACAGTCAACTGAGGAGATTGCCTTCAACAATGAGAGATGTCTCATCCAATCCATTGAAGGCCTTAAAAGGAGATTTGATGAGTCATCAGTCAGATGGAAGAATTTCCATTGCTACTCCAGCCAGCTTCTCCTGGGGAATTCTTTGAAAACCTTCATCAGTGTTCCCAGTTTGTGACCTGCCCAACAGAATATGGACTTGCCCATCCCCACATTTACATGAGCCAATTCTTATAATAAATTTCATTTTATTCACATTACATATGTATAGATATCTTCTGTCATATACATCTTCTGTCAGTTATGTTTTCCTGGAGAACCCTGGCTAATATTCTTGCCATTTAAAATTCAGTTTCCTCATTTATAAAATGGTGGTGGTGTGTGTATGGGGGGAAGGGGTAAGAATACCTATCTTGAAGAGTTCTTGTGAGTATTTGATGTGAAAAAATATATAAATAGCATATTGTATTATAGATTTCCAATAAGGAATAGTTTTTGTTATCATTATCATCATTATCATTGTTAGCAAGGGACACAAAAGAATCCTATATTTTGAGTTCTTGTTCAGGCGACTAGATGGATTCAGTGATGAGCAGGATAATCACCGGATTTGGAGTTTGTCCGGGCCACTGCCAAACAGATGTCAAAAGGCACAGCATCTCAGAGGTGCCCAGTGTGAAAAATCTCTTTTGTTCTTTCTGCTTGGCTCCCTTTATGATCCATAATGCCATCTGCTTTGGTGGTGCCATTGACTGGGTATTTTAAGGCAATTTGTGGGATTAAGCCTCTCAGTCTACCATAGCAGGTTGAGACCTGGATGTGTCTGGTGACAATGCGTCTTTTTTCTCAAGGTTGAGGCTTACCTAATAACTTCTCTAGGCTCTCTAGATCTCCTTTTTATCCCTATTAAATGCTTATAAGAAGGCTTGCCATATATGAGGAATTTCTTAGACTAAAGTCTAATTCATTTCTTTTATTGATGTAAAAATAATTCAGAATATGATGGGAAAATATGCTGTGAGGAAATATTTTTATTTAAATTTATGTATTTAAAAAATATGGGCAGCGTATTAGAATGGACCCAAACTTTCAGACCTTTACTCATATGGATTCCTCCCCTTTTCTTTCTTTATTCAGTGAACTCCTACTACCTTCTTAAGAACCAGCTCTAATATTTCTTTTGAGGTTTTCTCATTAGATTGTGTGCCCCTGGAGAGGTGGGGCTTGTTTTACTCATCTTTGTATCTGTGCCCATTGAATAACACAGAATCTCTAACACAGTATGCATTTGAAAAATGTTGGTTGAACACGTGAATGAATATAACCCAGATATTTGCAAACTATTTGGGGGTAGGCAGTCTTGCTTCTCTCATATAATTTCAACCATGGTGACTACTGCTTCCTTAAAGACTGTTCTGGAGATCATTGGTTAAATTTGTCTTTTCTTTAATATACAAATAGAAAGCAATAAAAGATCATGCATTATGAAGTGCTAAATTTCCTAAGTGCCTTGGGAATTTAGAAAGGGGAAATATCATCTGGGCTGGAGAAGTCAAACTACATGAGATGTGAATGTGAACAGATCTGACACAGTATCTGGCTCTTCTGTAACCTCAGAAATGAGTGAAACCCAGATGATCCTGACCTTAAGGAAATCACAGTCTTGCTGTATACTAAACCCATACATTGAAGAGTAAAGTGTATTTAAGGCCGAGTGTAATTAAGAGCTGAAAAAAACAATATATGCTTTACTTGCAGGAGAGGGAGCGATTACTACTGCCAGAAAGGCCAGAAAATGCCTTTGGGAAGAGGTGGGGATCCAACAAAGCTTTAAGGATACTTAGGAGGCCAAGGGCAGATGATCCCAGGTGAAGAGAATGGTACATGCAAAGGAGTGTTGATGAATGTGCGGGGCTTATTTGGGGGTCTATGTGGTGACCTGCTTGCTTGTCTGAGGCAAATGAATCACTTAAGAAAGCAGTAGAAGATAGGAAATAAAAATGTAGAAGACAACTATGGCTAACTGCAATAGACATTGAATTTAGGTTGAGGAGTTTTGGCTTTATCCTAAATAGCAGCCACTGATAGATAAATCTGTGTTTTAACAAAATAAAGCTAGTTCTTGTTGTCAGATTGTTTGGAAGAATGTGGGGTAGCCAGGTAGTAGGAACATTGCAATACTTCTGCCACTTTCAGGGCATGATGACTGTCAAGGGCACAGAGGTGTTGGCATACTAGGGAAAGTTCATAATAATCTTAAACACCTTTAATTTGTTTGGATATCATTGAAAGAATATCCTTTGAACTAAATTTTGAAAAATTGTTAGGAGGTGTCAGGATGAGGAATTTGTACTTTAACATATTGGTAGTTGGTAGGAAATAGATGCAATAAGAGTGTAAAATGGATTGGAAGTGCCAGAAACAATAGCCCAGACCTACACAGAGCCTTGTTTGCTGTGATACTATGAATGTGGTAGATTGACTAACTCTAGTTAAGTCTCCTTAAATGAATGGAGGTAGAAATGAAACTAAGGCTCTTTGGAGCAAGCAGATTTCTGAGTTCTTGGGGTCTTTGGATTCAGAAATATCTGGGCAGAATCCCGATACTCATTCTTACTTTCTGTGTGATCTTGGATATGCTATTTCATCTTCCTGAGCTTAATTTCCTAATGTATAAAATGAGAATAAGAAGAAGAATGCTTAATTTGCAGGGCTGTTATGAGAATTAAATGAGTTTGTAAAGACTCTAACACTCAAAGGTTTGTTCACCTGAGAAATGTGGGAAACAAAGGCCAGGCAAGTCCAGTCAAGGAGAGTCTCCAGGATTGAGGCCGTTTGGGGCCATATCCCTGTGACCACTACCATCCAAGTGCTGTAAAGAGGCTAAAAACTAACATAAATAGAACCCTGTAAATAGAGATCAAAACATCTTCATTGACTGTCAAAAATAAGATCACAGCAGCATTAAGGCACCCAGATGAAACACACCAGCACTTATCCACAGCGAAATCTATAAAGTGCTTTCGATTGCTCAGGGGATCTTTAGATATAGCATCATTTTCCCTATCTTATAGATGACTTGGCCACCTCTGCTATGAATTTTTCATGATTCCCCTGACCCAGCAGCTCTTGCCTGTGGAGAGAGTAATACGGTATTGATTTCAGAGTAAAGTTTCTGCCTTTTTTTGCCACAACAGGATTTTTGTAGCCTAGAAACCTCAATCCCCTAATACTCATTAGAGACCAGGGCAACTTTTCTTAGATATGGAATTCAGAAGGTGAACTATTTTAGTGGCTGGTGTCAAAGATGGCCTTTAGAGTGGAATTTTAACTGATCTCATAATGAGAATAGCTGTTATTAAAAACTTCCCTAATTTGAACCAGCAGAAGTAGGATTATAGAGAATGCCAAGAAGACAATAGTCTCCTTTTGTCTCTTTCACAATTAGAATGTTTTTGTAGGCATAGCTTGCTGAACGAACCTATTAAAAATATACCAGAAGCTAAAACTGAATAAAAAATAAAATAAATATAATTGGGAAATCAAATTCATATTTTAGTATTTTTTTCTGTGTAATTTTTTAAATAGATGTCTAGGTGAGTCTTATTTTCAGTGGCCCTTGGACATGTAAGAGAAATGAAAAGAGGCCATGCTGTTGGTAGTTTTTATTTAAACTACTTTTAAGAAATCAGAAAATCCATATCTTACATCCTGTGAAAACTCATTCTTGGCATTGCCATGGTAACAAGACTTTTAAAAGGGAGTTAACTGAAATTTAGCTGCATATATTATTTCTTTGTGATTCATACTTCATAAAAATGCAAATGTCACACTAATATATGTTTTACCTTGATGTTTTATACCACCCTTTAGTTTTAATTGACCTAATGTTTCCTTAATTAAATTCTGTGCTGCTTTGAATGTTTTTTTCTCCTCCATTCCCCTGTCCCTTCTTCTGTGGACCCATCAAAAAATACATTTTGGCTGGGTGACATGCAATTTAGGAAACTGTCATACAGGAGATCAATCATCCCAACCTAAGAACTCAACAAAAGATTTTTGGAAAACTGCTTGTCCTGCCTAGAAATACAGCCTACCCTCCATTTTAGGTAGAATTTCAGCATCTCCTTTTTTGCCCTTGCCCATCCTTTTACCATCTGAGACACTCCACAAGACTGAAAGGCAGGGTACCCTGGTGGAGAACGCACAGCCAGTACCTCCTGTATTATAACGCATGCTTCTCCTGTTCCTTGCTTTGCTTTGTGACCTTGAACAAGTCATTTGAACTAATATTTTTGACCAATGATATTCTAACAGGTAAAATAAAGATAAATTAATACCTTTGTCACCTGACTGTCCTGAGGATTAAATGAGATAATGCTTGTTAAGTACTTGAGAAAGTGCTTGGCAAGAAAAAGTGCTCAATAAATATAGTGCTATCACTTTTAGTTGTAATAGTAATTGTAAGGAGGTGGAGAAGATCTTATTCACTGTGGTAGATTGAGTTATGTACCGGGGGGTGGTGGACAAAAATTATGTCTCTTAATCTTAACCCCATTCCTGTGGGAGTGAACCTATTGTAAACAGGACATTTTAAAGATGCTATTTTCAGTTAAGATGTGGCCGACTGAATCAGGATGGGTCTTAATCTATTAGCAGGAGGAGAAGCTAGAAACCAGAAGACAGCCTGGAAACTAAATCATTCACCTTAGTTACTTTCATTGAGAGCTCTGTTTTTGTTTGGAAGATATGTTTTGATAAACTTCTTTGGCTGAAGGGTGGAACCCCAAGGGTAATATATTATGTCTGACAAGACATGGCAAATTTACTTTTCTTTTTCAGAGAGTAAAGGGGAAAAGAAGTAAACAGAGAGAAAGGGGGATGGAGGAGAGAGATCAGATTGAGGTAGTGAGATGGAATAATGTTGTGTACCACCTGACATGATCCATCCCAGCAACTCCCAGATATTTTGTATTGGACAAATCCATTAAATGGTTTGTATAAGTGAAATATGTCTGTGTTTGAAAGAGAGAGAGAGAGAGAGAGAGAGAGAGAGAGAGAGAGAGAGAGAGAGAGAAGGAGGGAGAGGGAGAGGGAGAGGAAGAAGGAGAGGAAGAGGGAGAAACTGGTAAAGGGGCTGAGTTTCTCACCCTAACTGACATGGGCAGGATAGAGGAAGCAAGTACTGACATAGCCCTAGACATGAGAGGGCACCTTGAGGATCAAAGCCTCTGAGAATTCTTAGAAATCAGAGGAGAGACTTTAGACTTCCATAATCTGAAATTGAGGGTTGGATGTGGGGAGGATACTGTCCATTTACCTAGATGTCTAAGAGGTAGGAATGCCCCACCTAACATCTGGGTTACATAATGGTCATTTTTAATGGCCTGCTTCCTACAGGCATTAAAGACCTCTCCAACTGAAGCAACCACTTGTTAGAAAGAGTATTTTCCTTTTCCAGACTTGTGCTTTTTGGTTTGTATGTTTTCCAAAATATCTCGGTCCGCAGGAATCAGAAAAGGGTCCTCATTTCCTACAGGTGATCCTCTGTACATAAGCCCTTCTCAAAGTCTCTTATCTTTACCCCTCCTCTCTTTTCCCACTGCTTCCCACCCAGGTTCCTATTCTCTTCACCTCTAGCCCAGAAGTAGCTACTATTAGCAGGAGTTTGGAAGTCTCATCTGGAGTCAAATACTGGCTCTGCTATTTACTAGTTGCATAACTTTAAGAAAGTCATTGTACTAGTCAGCCAAAGTGGTGCTGTTGCAAAATACCAGAGCTCTGTTGGGTTTTACAAAGGGTATTTATTTGGGGTGTAGAAGCTTAGAGTTACCAGGCCATAAAGCATAAGTTATTTCCCTCATCAAAGTATGTTGCCACGTGTTGACGCATGATCGTGGGTGATGTCTTCGAGGGTTCAGCCCACCTCTTCCTCTGAAGGCTCTGTGGTCCCAGCTTCTTCCAATATCAGCTGTAGGCTGGCATAAGTCTCTTCCCTCTCCCAGGGCTCATTTCTCTCCAGGCTCAGCCTGCTCAGGTCTCTGGTCTCTGCAGCTACAAACTATCAGGTGAACGGCTCATCTCTCTTCCCGGGACCTTTGCCATGTCTAATGGAGCCTTCTGTGTTTCCTCACCTATCTGCTTCTCTGTGTGTTTACTTCCTGGGCGCCAGGATCAAACCTCCAACCTTCCTCCTCTGCTGTGTGGTTTCTCTGTGAGTCCTAGCTCACCAAGGGCGCGGGGACTCAGCGTCCTACTGACATGGCCCAATCAAGCATTAATCATTATTTAATCAAGTAGAAGTGAAACCTCTGAATCCAATGTAATCTAATATGCCCAGAGAAACAAACCAGTTTACAAACATAATCCAATATCTATTTTTGGAATTCATGAATATTGCCAAACTGCTACAGTCATCTTACTAATATTTTCTTATCCTCTATTTCCTCATTTATAAAATTGGGCATGAAATCCACCCTTAAAGGTTGTCACAAGAATTGAATGAGTTAATGTATTTGAAGTACTCAATCCAAGACCTGACTATCGTTTACTCAAAGTTAATCCCTTTCTTTCTTCTTTATCTGGACTTTTTACAAATGCCTCCCGAGCTGCTTAAGGACAGGTGATGTCACTCTCTATGTCTTTGCCTTCCTTTTAGCACCTGACATCATGCTCTGCCCACAGAGAGAGACTCTTAGCCTCATTTTACTTTGTCCTTCCCTCTCTGTACTTCATTCATAGGACTTCTTCCACATTGTTGAATGTACCATGTCCTCTCCTTTCACTGGGTCCTCCCAAATGCAATTTCCTCTGCTGAGGGTGTTCTTTTTCTTCTTTTCTTGGCAAACTTCATTTAATTTATCAAGTGTGATCTTGATATGACTTCCTCAGAGAAGGATTTCTTGATCCCCCAAACTTGGTAGGGCCCAATTTTGTGTTTTATAGCATTCTGCACTTTCCTATTTTACCCTTGCTATTATTTAATTAATTGGAGTTATTAATTTAATATCTATATTTATTGCAAGGCTGTAAGCTATTTGAGGCAGTGATGATGTATATTTTGTTCAGTGTATCCTAAATACCTAGCATAGTACCTGGGATGAAGTTAGAACTCTATGAATGTTTCTTAGCTGATCTACTCTTAACATTATTCAGGTGAAGATTGGTGTCACCTGAATATGGGTATGTGTGTACTGTGGTTTGAGGGATGTTAGCTATCCAGTATAGTAATCTGTACATAATAAATACTTGATAAATAATGACTTAGGTCTTTATTACTGAGAAAAACAGGAGTGTAGGCACTTTAATATACACACTTGCTTTTCATTTTTAAAAGCTGTCCTTGTTTCATTAAGGAATTATTTCCAAATTACTTGCTATACAACAATAGTCTGAGAGCTATTAATGATTATGAGAAGCACTTTATACTCCATCTCCCCCTGGGAGAGTCACAATTAACATGAGCATTTTTAAGGTTTTGAGAAGTCTGGTGGTAATCAAGATGGGCCAATATTGCTTAACCTGGTATTTCTAAAATGTATTTGAGCACTGACACCCTTTTTGTCTGAATACCTATTAACATTTGAGAAATATAAACTATGTAGGAGACACTGACTTAAGGACTAGCAGTGTAGCATGCTTTTTTCATTGTAAATGTTGGAATACTCAGCAAGGATATTTAAGAGTTCAAAACTTTTAACAACAACAACAAAAATATCTTCTCACTGACATACATCTTACAGCTCTAGAATGATTAAAGTTTCCATCTTGGAAGTCATAAAGCTGATGTGTGATGTTACTGCTATATATATGAAGGAGGCACCAATGTTTCCTGCAGGAGTTAAGATTAAGGTTACAAGCTCCTCAAGGCAGACTGTTTGGGACACTCCTAGCTCCACCACTTACTACTTGTGAGGTTTTGGACAAAATTCCCATCCTTTATGTCCTTGACAGTTGCCTCCCTGGTTCAATGAGTACAAAAGCTAGAGTGGCAGCATGGGAGTGGGGAGGAGGGACAGGGTTGAGGGATCCTGGGAAGGCCTTCACTGAGGTGCTGTCTATCCAGGCAATGAGAAACCAATTCTAAGTACCCTGGGCTTATCTTCTCTAGGAAAGATTCGGATTTGGAGAAGGAAAACACCACAATGTGATCCTGCTAGGACTGTGACATATTTAAAAAATAGTGAAATCGTAAATATCTTGTTACTGTCAAAAGCTATGTTTGTGTATTTGGTTTTATTCTCAAAGCATGTATTCTAAAACTTGTTTTCTCTTGCTTACTCACTCTGTGAAGCAATTGCATTTCAGGCTTTGGTCAAAACTAGTCAGCTGATTGCTAGAAGGCCTGGGAATGTGGGGGATCACATGACTATTTAGTGAGAAACAAATGTCTCCCCTACACATGAAATATATTGTGTCCTTATATTATATAGAATTGATTTTGGAAAACCTTGACATACAGAATTAAGTCTAGATGCCTCACATTCAGTGTTTTCTATACTTTGGACTTTATTACCCTTTCAGTCCTGCTTCTTATTATATCCATTTCCTATTCTCTGATTATATTAGGCAGCTAGCACTACTAATGATCCTTATACTTACCTCAGAAAATTGCTCAAGGCATGCTTTTTATGACTTAACTTTGTCCTATTTTTGCCAATCAGATTTTATTCTAAGACTTAGCTCAAATGCCGTATCCTACAAGAAGTCTTCCTGGATTTACTCCCCCATCCCAACAAAAACAATCTCACCCTCTCTATCTTCCCATAAAACACATCTGATTTGTACTAATATTATTTGACTATGTGTCAACCTCTATCTCTAGAAACAATCAAGTCCTGGATGACACAGTGTGATTATATTATAGGGACTCAAAGAGTACTTGATGAATTCATTTGTTATTTACCTGGTCTTAAGGAAATGGAAATACTTGATGGAATAAAAAGCAGTATAAGAGTAAGTAGACGAGCTAATAGTCTGGTAGGATGTAGCAATAAATATTAGATCCCCCCTATAATAAATTTTCAGTTGATGATCTTTTCTTTTTTAGTGCTTTAAAAGTTTTATTGAGGTATACTTTACATACCATAAAATTTGCACATTGAATTTTCATGTCACTTTTGTTGAAAATCAATTGGCCATACTTGCAAGGTTTTATTTCTGAACTTTCAATCCTGTTTCATTGATCTGTATGCCTATCCTGGTCCAACACCGTACTGTCTTACTTTCTCTAACCTCATGGTAAGTTTTGAAATCAGGTACTATCAGTCCCCAAAATATATTCTTCTTTTTCAAAATTATTTAGAATATTATTATAGGTTCTTTGATTTTCATGTAAATTTTATGATCAGCTTGTTGTTTTCTACAAAAATCCTCCTGGATTTTTTATAGAGATTATGCTGAACCTATAGCTCAATCTGGGAAGAATGGACATCTGGATAAGTAAATACTGAGTTTTTCTAACCTTCAAACATGGAATATCTCTCCAATTATTTAGATTTTCTTTAATTTCATTTAGCAATGTTTAATATTTTTGTTTTCACTGTACAGATCTGGCACTTCTTTTGTTTTAAGTATTATTTTTGAGTAATATATATGTTGCATACTAATATATACATATATAATTAATTAATCAACTTATTTATTATGCCTTATTTCACTGGTTAGAACCTCCAGTAAAATGTTGAGTAGAAATGGCAAAAGAAAATACCCTTGCATTGTTCCTGACCTTAGGAGGAAAGCTTTTATTCTTTTACCATTAAGTAGATGCCTTTATCAGGTCGAGGAAGTCTCCTTCAATTTGTAGTGTTTTGAGAGTTTTCTTGAGTGTTGTGTTCTGTTAAATGCTTTTTCTGTATTAATATGGTGCTTTGTACTATTTATTTTCAGCTGTTAAAGCAACCTTGAATTTGTAGAATAAATCCCATTTGGTCATGGTAAAATGTTCTTTTCATATGCTGCTGAAATGGGTTTGATATTTTGCTTACAAGTTTTAGCTGTTTTCATGAGGAATATTGGTATGTAGTTTTCTTGTGGTATCTTTGTCTAGCTTTTGTATCAGGGTAATACTGGAAAGTGTTCCCTTCACCTCTATTTTCTGCAAGAGTTTGTGATAGGTTGGTATGATTTCCTCTCTACATGTTTGATAAAAAAACCATCTGGGCCTGGAGTTTTTTATGGGAAGATTTTTGATTACTATTTAGATTCCTCTACTTGTTACAGTCTATTCAGATTTTCTATATCTTCTTGAGTAAGTGAATTTGTGTCTTTCACGGAATTTGTCCATTTTATTTAAGTTGTCTAAATTGTTGGCAAAAACTCGTTCATAATATTAACTATAATTCTTTTAATTTCTGTATGATTGGTCCCCTCTTTCATTTCTGAATTTGGTAGTTTGTGCCTTTTCTTTTTTTCTTGGCCAGTGTCAGTCAAGGTTTATCAATTTTGTTGATGTTTTCAAAGAACTAACTTTTAATTTCATTGATTTTTTTTAATGTCCTCTGTTTCATTTCTGAATTTGGTAGTTTGTGCCTTTTCTTTTTTTCTTGGCCAGTGTCACTCAATGTTTATCAATTTTGTTGATGTTTTCAAAGAACTAACTTTTGATTTCATTGATTTTCTTCTTCTTCTTCTTTTTTTTTTTT
>JAQZBX010048165.1:0-20334 GCA_029593785.1 Cabassous unicinctus | reverse complement strand
TTTTTTTTTCCCACTTTGTCGGAAAAATATTTTTATTCTGCTCTCATATTTGTTGATAGTTTGGCTGGCTATAGAATTCTAGAATGGAAACTGTTTTCCTCATAATATGAGGCATCTCCTTTGTCTTCTGACCTGTAATGCGGTTGAGAACTTTGATGCCATTCCGATTCCTAGTCCCTTTTGTTTTCTCTCTGAATGTTTCTAGGATTTTTATTTAATTCTTAGTTTTGCAATTTCATGGTTTTATGCCTTAGCATGGGTCTTCTTTCGGAACATAGTGGTCTCTTTCAATCTGGAAATTTATGTCCTTCAGATCTGGATGATTTTCTTGTACATTAAGAGGCAAATTCCTCCCTTGAATTTCCTCCTTTTTAGAATTCCTGTTAGTTGGATATTGAACCTTTTGAATTGCTCCTTGAATCTTCTTACTTTTCTCTCTTATTTCCCATCTCCAAGTTTTTGTTCTACCTTTGAATAAAATTCTTTAATTTTATTTTCCAACCTTCTGTTGTTTTTAATTTCTAATAACTTTCTTCCTCTTGGAGTATCTTGCTTCAAAGATGCTATGTCTTGTCTTGTCTCTTAAGGATATTTTTTGTTGCTATTCCTTTTTACTGCTTTTTCCCCTTCTGGCTTTTACATCAGAGTCTCTTGTCAAGTATCTGGTGATCTTTGGTTGGCTGTTCATATTTAAGAGTGAGTCCACATTCAGCTTCCTGAAACCTCATTGTGTGTGTCTGGGGCAGGGTAGGGTGGGGGGTTGCTTGTCAACTGCGGGCTTCATTAGACTAGGTGAAGGCCTGGCTGTTTCTTTGAGGGAGCCCCAACTCGTCAGTACAGGCATATCTCAGAGATATTGCAGGTTTGGTTCCAGACCACTGCAATAAAGTGAATACTGCAATAAAGCAAGTCATACCAATTTTTTGGTTTCCCAATGCATGTAAAAGTTATGTTTACACTGTGCTCTAGTCTATTAAGTATGCAATAGCATTATGTCTTTAAAAAACAACATACGTACCTTAATTAAAATGTGACACAGACACAAAGTGGGCATGGAAAAATAGCACCCATAGACTTGCTTCATGCAGGGTTGCCACAAACCTTCAATTTATTTTTTAAAAATGCATTATCTGCAAAGCGCAATAAGACAAGGTATGCCTGTATGTGTGCTTTCTCTTGGGCCAGTTTTCCAAGTGGGCCTGGCTGCCACTGTTCAAGAGGTGAATGGCTAGAGGGGCCTGCTGTGGAGTGGGGTAGAGGGTGAGTGAGGGCCGGGAAATGGGGGTGGGGTGAGCGTGGAGTCTCACCATTGGGTATGCAGATTTTCACTTAACCTCCCTGGTTTCAGCCTCCCCTAGCTTCCAGTCCTGAGTATGGAGACTAACTCAGTCCCTCTAGTCTTCTGCAAGCATGACAGAAGGGATTTGGGAGTGTAACTGCTCTTGTTAAAGATTTTCAGTCAGTCTTCTTGTTTTCAGCCCTACTCCATTCCTCATATTCAGCATTACCTGGTGTCTCCAATTCCTGAGCTTCTCCTGCGTTCTGAGACCACAGGCCTTTGCTTCAGCTTTCAATCTCCTAAGACAGTTGTCACTGGTTCACCTGTTTCCAGTTTCCAGAATTTTGTTGACATCTCTCATCTGCTTTGTCATTGCTTCTCTTATTTTTTTTGTCCTTGTGGATTAATGCATTTTTAATTCCCTTATTGTCATTTTAGCAAGGTATTAGGACAAAAGTAGAAATAAACGGATGTGTTCAGTCTGCCATATTTAATGGGAAATCGCCATTCTCTTAAAACATTTATTGAATGCCTTACATGTACAAGCCATGGTGCTAGGACTAAAGAGGTGCCAACGTAAATAACAGAGAGAAGGAGAAGGATTTGAGAAATTCTGGAGGAAGAATTGAAAGCCCTGGTAACTGAAAAGAGTGGGAAGCAAGAGACAGGGGGAAGTCCAAGGTCGCCCTGGTAGGTCAAGAAGCGAGCAGAAATCGGGAAGGCAGGAAGGCATTGTATAAGCACTTTGATGAATGTCTTCCTTGGATTCAGAGTAGACAGTCCACAGCTGTACAGCTGAGAAGGAGGAGGGACTCAGAGATGAGTGATCTGAGATGCTAAACAGCCCACCCCCACGGAAGAGTCCTTGAGCCACGGCAGGGTGTGTGTGACTTGGGTCCCAGCCCTTTAGGGCTCCTCCTACCCACAGATCTGGGACCTCCACCTGGCAGCCCACCCTGGTTCTCAGAGCAGAACTAGCACCTTTTGGAGTACCATACATACCGGCCAAGAAGATCAGACACTGGTGAACAGAAGAGACATTGTGAAATGATCTCTTCCTGACTCCACTACAGCAAGAGGTGCTGGAGCATATGTGTATGTATGGGTTTGTGCACACACACGTGTGCCCTGTCCCTGACCAGAGGGGGCCACTCAGGACATCCAGGCCTCTGCTGGCTTCTCCTCCCTCCTCTGTTGGTGTTTGGACCCTGCTCTCCTGCTCTCAAATAGTGCCCAGAGATACCTCTTTGCCTATTTGAGAAAGAAAATCAGCCTATATCTCCCATATCTCCCATTTCTCCTCTTTCACTCCTCTCCCCATAAGCTGGACTGCCACAAAACCTCCAAAACTTCATATGTGGAAGTGACACCCTCCCAAACCTCTCTAGTAGGCTCCTGCCTCCAAAGACAGCAATGTACACCCAAATAAACAAACAAACAAGCCAGACAAACACACACACACGGGTACAGGTGCTTCCCCTTTATCCCAGGAGCCCCCTTGTTCAGAAAGTTCTAACTTTAATTCCTCTTGTTAGAATCAGAGCCCATTTCCTTAGTCCCAATCATGAAATGTTGACGTACTCTCTTCCTCCTAAAATTATGGGCAAAAGCTCCCTATCAGCTCTCTCTTCTTTGGTCTAGACAATTCAACACGCTCTTCTCCAGCTCCTACCATCACCCCCAGCCCTCCCCTAGGCGGAGGTGAGTGAACCAGTCCCTCTTGAGCAGAGTCTCTTGGCCCACTCTTCACCCTTACCTCTAGGGCCCTGAGCTTTGGAGACAGGATAGGTGACCTGAATTTGAATTCTGATTCCACCACTTACTAGCTGTGGACAAGTTGTTTTATTTCTCTGGGACTCCATTTCCCCCCATGTGGGAAAAAGAGGTAAGGAGAAATGCAAAAATGCTGACCCCAGGCCTGTAGGGGGTGAATTGGTGGAAACTCCCCTCAATTCCTCTCCACTCTCCCCTCACCGCGGCCTCAGGGACCAGCCTCTGAGCAGCTCACATGTGTTCCAGGAGGGTCTGTTCCCAGTTCTGATCCACCAAAGTGCCTGCACCTTGTCAGAACTCCATCTGTCAGGAATTTATTACTAATGCATTTTATAACAGGCTTTATAATAAGATATTAAAGACTGTAGCGGCATCTAGCAAGCATTCCATAAATATTAATAACGCCTTCAGAGATGGCACCTCCAGTGGAAATGGTAGAGCTTTCTGTTGAGATTTGCTCGAGAGAACAGAATACATATAATTGCGGGGGGGGGTGGGGTATGCCATGAGGATGTGGCATGCTGTTCTTTCTCTCCTATCTTCCTTTCTCTTGCTGCTTCCAATTTTTATATTTGTTTCATTTGTTTGCAACTTTTCCTCTGGCATGTCTCCTTTTCCCCCCTTTCAGTTAGTTCCTTTCTCCCCAACTTTCCTTCCCTCTTTCTTCTCCTGCCAGCTCTCTCCCCCCTGTGGCCCCCAGTCTGGCTCCTTCCATGTTCCTGTCCCCTGTGGGCCTCTCTTCTCCCTTCACCACCCTCTCCCCTTCCCCTCTCTTCACCACTCTCCCCATCTCCGTTTTCTCCCCTCTCCCTCTCTTTCTGCCTGGACCACTTCCCCCTGGCTGCACACACACTCCCCCACCCCTTTCCAGTGAGCACCCCGGGCTGCCTCTGTAGAAGCCCAGAGTGGAATGTAACTCACACTGCATGGGAGAAGTGAGCTATTTATCATTATTATTAACGAACAAGATCCCTTGCACGGCAGAACTTTCCCAGAGTCTATTCCCTTGTCACCCCAGGAGTAGCAAAAAGATTTATTTGTCTCTGAATTGCACGGGGTGGCCCATTTACAGCAGGTCCATCAGAAGTGATGTGCAGCCTAAATGGGAACTTGAAGAAGGCAGGGACCTGCCCTGCCTGTGGCCTGCATAACGTGGGCCACTTGGCAAGAAGGCAGCCTGGTAGATCGATCCGAGGATTTGAAAGGTGATAATGCCAAAACACACTCCCTGGCCGCCTGGAGGCCCAGAGACATTCCTTGAAATGGTCCAGAAGCTGTGAAGGAGTGGGCAGGGCAGGGCAGGAGGGTGCCATGGAGGAAAGGGCCCTGGAAGCAAGGCGGGGGCAAAGAAGACTGCCTCTGAAGTCTCATTTCCCCAAGGATCACAGCTGCTCCCTTCCAGCAAGAAGGTGGCCCAACGCCAGTTTCTGTAATGCATGAGGGGGGAGAAGTCACCCTAGATGGAGCAGGCCTGACCTCCAACTTTTGGCCCTGTCTCCATGGCCCAGGCCCATCCTGGCTTCACAGACCCCGGGTTCCTGCCCTGGCCCCCAGTGCTGGGCTTGGCGTCTCTCCTCCAGGCCCGTCCTGTGCTGCTCCCCATCCACCCTGCCACCTTGCCATAGGCCTGCTGATAATTGCCAGTGGCCTGAGGGGATTTGCATGTTAAAAGGAAGGAACCAGCATTCATCCTGGCCCTTTGATTCTTCTCCCCATTGTTCCCTCCCAGCCATGAGGTATTGGCCAGTGCCCTCCTGAGCAGTCCAGGGCCAGGGGCTTTGCTTTCTGTGGCCCAGCTGTGGCATTAAAGGGGCAGAATCCCCCAACAGGAGAGGGGCAGGGTGAGCTGGGGCAAAGCTGCAGGGCGAAGTGGCCTCACCCATGGCTGGGCAGGTTCTGGGGGTGCCAGGTGGGAGCAAGAAGCTGAGCCCTACGGGGGCTGGTGTGAGCAGAGGGTGCCTGCCGGAAGGGCCACACGAGTGTCACAGCACCGCGGCCAAGGAAAAGAGGTGACATCCAGGCGGGGTATGTCAAGACCAGGCCTGGAAATGCTCGCAGAGTCTCTTGTCTCTGCTTTTCTCCCTGCCCTCAGCTTCTCCACTACCCTGTAACTGGTTTCTCTGTAACTCTCAGCCTATCAAAGAGCCCACTCCCACCCCAAGCCTACAGCAAGGCTCCCTCTGCTCAGATCCCCACAGGAAATGAGCTCAATTTCCAAGGCCCTACCTGATTGGCCCACGAGGGTCAGGTGATTATGCCTGGACCAATGAGGGGTGGCCTGGGTCTGAAGTCATTTGGTGTCAACATGGCTGCCTAGATCCATCTCCTTGAGCAGAATTGTGGGTATAAAGAGCATCTTGTGGGTGGGGAGGCAGTGATTGGCATCTCTGGAGGTGGAATGCAAAGAGCACAATATAGGAGACCAGATTTCCAGTGCCGGCTCTGGTATTAACCACCTGTGAGACCTGGAACAAGACACTTTCCCTCTCTGCCATGTGCCAGGCCCAGTGAGAAGCTTTTTGTTTTTTTTTCATACCTTATCTATGAGTAGTTCTTGTAACTACAGTACCTAGGAGGTAGATACTGTTAACAGCACCACTTTACAGATAAGGAAACTGAGGCCCAAAGAGATTAAACAGCATATGTCTGAGGCATCCCAGCCAATAAGTGGAAAGGCCAGGATTCAAACGTAAGGCTTGTGACTCAGAGCCCGAGCTCTCGGCCATCGAGCTTTACTGCCTGCAGGGTACTTGGAGACTCAGCTGCACCCAACCCCATAGAAGAAACCTCTTTGCCTTGACGCTGCAGACCTGTGTGGACGTCTGTGCATTTCCATGGAATGGCAGCTGGGTTCTCAGAGAAGCCCCCAGTGTATGTGCTAATGAATGCCGCCCCCCTCCCATGGCCTGGTAGAGCATGGTGCTCAGGACACAAAATGCAAGTAGTCAGCATTCTTTTCCCTCCAATGGCTTGTCCCTTGTAAGTATATGAATGGCTCTTTGCCAGGCCCATTTAAAACCCTTTCTAAGTTATGCAGAAATTAAATGGGTTTTCACTGAAGGGTGTGAAACATAATCCAAGAAGGTCAGACACGGGACCATCGCCTCTTTTTCCTCCTTTTCCTCTTGTCTTCTTTTCGTGGTTCTTGCTCTTAAATCCCCTGATCAGTTGCTCAGACAACCTTTGTCCCGGACCATGCGGTGTGGACAGTCAAATGTCCTCACCTCCCCAAGGCGGGGGGCTGGAGAACTGACATCCTTGTGGGAGCCGCCCCTCTCCTCTGGGCACCGGCTCCATCGGGCATTTTGAGCTGACCAACTGTGTGTTTGGAAGTGCTATCTAGCTGCCACCCAGCAGGCAGGCTGCTCTGAAATTGGAACTTGGCCATCCCTTCTGGTGGCAGGAGCCAGGACCCCAATGGAATGTTCTGTTCTGGATCCATGGGGCTGGCTCTGTCACTCATGTGCAATATACATGTTTGCTCTGGAGAGAGAAGGGGCAAGAGAGAGAACTGTAGGCTAGCCGAGAACCTCATGAAGAATTGCCCAAGCCCAGTGCCACCACGGTGGGCATGACTGGGTAGAGACTGGCTTCACTGAGCTCAGCACCTGGTGATTTTGGTTACCAGGGCTTTGTACATGGAGAGCTGGGATATGTATTTGCAGGGTGCCTGTGAGTTCATCTCAGATAGTTCCAGTAAAGGCATTTCAGTGAAAGAATGGGCAGGGTTAGGGGAAAAGTAAGGATGTTGAGGCACCCAGAGGCTAGCAACAGTGGGAAGCTCTTATTCCCCCTGGGCCTGAAGGGCAAAGAGGAAGGAAATACTGTTTTCAGAGCCCTGGGAAAGCTGGGGCCAGGGAGAAGGGGTTGCTGGGCTGAGCTGGAGAGAGTGAGAGGTAATACCCCAAGCACTTTCTCCTCCGAACTCCTACCAGTACCTCTCATTGGCAGGACCCAGCTGAAAGCCACCCAGCAAGGGAGCCTGGGAGGAGTGGTCCACTGAGGTCTGTCTGGGCGGTGGGGGGTAGGGCGACGTGCAAAGCAGGATTCCAAAGATATCTTGGGGGTGGGGGACAGCCAGGGATGCCCAGCACAAAGTTGCTAATATTCGGGATGCTTGTTGACACCTCCCTGCCCTGCCATTGAAGGTGGTCTTGTCAACACTCCTCAAAGACATTCAGAAATTAAAATCACAGCTGCCATCTTCTGAGCACTTATGGGCTGGGATGCTTACACTTACATTTACTCTTCATACCAGCCCTTTAAGATATTATTAACTTCAATGTACAGAGAGGGGATTAAGACTCAGAGAGATTAAGTAACTTGCCCAAAGACACACAGTGAGGCTGGGATTCCAGCAGAGGGCTGTCCATCTCTGAAGCCCTAGTACTTATCTGCTCTGCCCCCATGCAGACTTGATTCTCTTTTGGAGGGAAAGAGAGCATCTGTTTTCTAGCAGCTGAATTAGGGAAGACAGACCTAGCGAAGGAGAGGCAGATTCACAGGCCCAGAGGTGGGAGGGAGCCTGAGAAGTACAAATAGCTACATACCACCAGGGCACCAAATGGGAAGGGGGAGACAGGGCCAGACTATGAGGGACCTGAGTTCCATGCTAAGGGAACTGGGGAGTCATGGGTGGTGTGGAGGAGAGGGGCCTCCCATGGTCTGCCTCCTGTCCCCAGTGCTGTTTGGAAAAGGGCAGATGGTGAACCTGTCTCTACAGCCTCAGGCTTGCCTGATGATGGGGAGAATGAGCAGTCTCAGGGAGAAACAGTGCGGTTTTGTGGCATTGTTCTCAGGAGGCACCCACTAGCTTGCCTAAGGGCCTTTTAAAGAGCACCCTTCCCTCAAGCAGCTAGCCCCATCAGCCCTGGGTGGAGCTGTCGGGTTGCTCAAGGCTGGTCCCCAAAGAAACTGCTCGAAAGAGTGCTGCAGAACCCAGGGCACACCAGCAGCATGGAAAGGAGGTAGCACTGTGGGTTCTCAACTCACACGAAGCCCTGCGGGTGACAGAAGGGACCCCGTCATTGTCCCAGTAGAGAGAAAACATAGAAGACCGCCCATTTTACATCAACATCATACAGGGAGAGTCGTGGGGAAAAGCTGTTCCCGAGTGGTTAGTATAAAGCTTAAGATCAAGGGCTTCAAATTAGCTAGACCTGAATTCAAGGCTTGGTCTTCCACTGCCTAGCTGTATGACTTTGGGCAAGTTACTTCACATCTCTGAGCCTCAGCTTCCCGTTTGAAAACAGGAAAATAGCTACCACCCAGAAAGCTATTTGTTAAGGTGTCAACAGCTGCAGCCCCTCGTACAGTGCCTGGAACATAGCAATCAGTCGGTCAACGGAAGCAGTGCTTGTTTAACTCTTTTGTCTCTGCAAAGAGCCTGATTAGATTGCCTGATCCTCAGATGTGTCCATAAGTCACTAAATTAAGAATAAATTAATTTGCTCAACCAGTATTTACCAGTAGCAGCTTACATGCCAAGCATGGTGGTAGGCGCTGCAGATGAGGACTTGAAATCAGATAGAGGAAGCAAACAGATACTGTATTCTATCTGCTAAGTGCTGTCATAGAGATTCATCCATCCGTTCATTCATTCATTCATTTATTGAATACTTGCCATGGGCCAGGCACTGTGCTAGGGAAGGCAAATAGAGCCCATGGAGCACATGTGTTATGAGGGAAAACAGGCACTGACCAAGGAATTCTAGGGAGAATCCCAGGATGCTATGGGACCCTGCACATGAACAGTGGGGAGGGGTGGGGAGGGAGCTGCCCTGCCTTAGGAGTCCAAAGGCCTCTGAGAGGAAGTTGCACTTAACCGGAGATCCCGTGTCAGACAGATGCAGGGGTCTATAACTCAGGGTGCAGCAGAGGGAGTCATGGAGGGCTCCCAGGAGGGGGTGACACTTGAGCAGGTGTTGTGGGCCCTCTGGTGGCAGACTTCTATGGACCAGGATGGCATTTAGGATGGCCCCTCCCCAGGCCAAGCCAGGTAACCTCTGTGGTGCCAGGTAAAGCCCTCAGGGACCCCCACCAGATCCCTGCTCACCCCTCCTCGCTCTCTGTCCTTGAAACCTCAAAAATTGCAGACTCCCAGGTGCCCTGGGAGCAGCCCAGGCCTGAGGCTTGGGCATCCAGGGTGCTCCCGACAGAGGAAGAAAAATCACCAGGAAATAGGGGTCTGGGGACTGAAAGGCCCCTCACCCAGAACTCCAGGACGAGCTGATCACCATTGGAAGCAGGCCTGTTACAGCCACCAGGAGGCCATCAAAAAAAGAAGAAAAAAAAAAGAGATTGCATTTTAAATTCCTCTGAACTGTCTTAGAATAAAAATGACAAAGCCCCGGGTCTGGTTGGCTGGAGGGACATGGTTAATGGGCTTTGGGGGCATAGCTGGGAGCTCCAGCTCACCATCTGCTTTGCTTTGCTCTCTTCCCCAGAACACACCAGTAGGGACACCCATCTTCATCGTGAATGCCACGGACCCTGACCTGGGCGCAGGCGGCAGCGTCCTCTACTCCTTCCAGCCCCCCTCCCACTTCTTTGCCATCGACAGCGCCCGCGGCATTGTCACAGTGCTCCAAGAGCTGGACTACGAGACCACACAGGCCTACCAGCTCACCGTCAATGCCACGGTGAGTCGCCAGACAACCAGATGGCTCAAACGGAGCAACGAGGCACTCCGGATGGCGCTGCCCCAGTGCCTTGCTAGTCACGGGCCTGCAAAAATGATGACGGTGATAGTGATGATAAGGACAACAGCTGATGGTACTGACGGTCGTGCAGTGCTCCAGGCACTGTGCTGAGTCCTCAAATGGGTTGTCTCCATTAAACCTGACAATAGCCCTGTGTCATACATATCATTAAGATGCCTGTTTTGCCGAGGAAGGAAACTGAGGCACAGGGGCAATTCAGTGACTTGCCTAAGGGCACCCAGCTAGTAAGTTGTGAAGGGCAAGATTTGAACCCAAGCAGACTGATACCAGAGCCTGCCCTGGTGAGCACCACAGGAAATCCTCAGTGCAAGGTGTCCTCTTGCTCTCTGAGACACAGGACAGAGGTGTCAACCCCAGCTGTGTCCTGACACCACCCAAAATGCAGGAGCCAGAGGGGAGCCGGCATGCTGGCCCCTCCTCGTAGAGTGGGGATGCTTGCGCAGTGGGGGCGTCCACCTGGGCCAGGCAATGTACTGGCCCCTGGGAATTCACGGATGAATCGGTCAAGGGAGGGAGGTGGGAGAGGAGGAATTAGCCCATTTTATGGATGGTACTGTTGGGACTCACATGGCTGATGAGTCCTGGGAGAGCAAGAACCCAAACTTCCAGGCCTGTGCTCAGACCACCATGCTCCATGGCCGGGAGTCTTTGAGGTTCCAGAACAGCACAGCTGCTTGTCCAGCTGTTTGCAAGGGCCTGGGGGACAGGTGAGCCACACTCTAAATAGGGTCATACCCTGTGCATCCCTCTTCCCTGCTGCTGGCTGCTGCTTCAGGGCACAGCTGGAGCCATCAGCTGGCAGCAGAGCGAGGTGCGGGCCTGTTGTCCCCTAGATATCTGTTTCCAAAGCTCAGGCCAGGAGCGAAAAAACTACGTGAGTCCCTATTGACCATCCGGGACCCGGACACACAGAATCCAGCCCCTGGCGCTGTGCCACCAGCAGTGTGGGCTGCCGTCATTGCCGGGGTATCCGCTTGGCGGGTCGCAGAGCCCAGACTGCGGGCAAAGACCCGCCGGGCTACGTCGAGGATCCAGGCATGGCCAGGATGCAGGGAGTTCTCAAGAGCCAAGAAATACACCCTTTTTGTTTGTACTTGGCCCGGTGGCCCCTGGGGAGGTCACCCACATTCTCTTCTTCTCCCCTGTTTAAGTTTTCCTTGCCTGGGAGGAGGTGTGTGCTGCTATTTGTAAAACTGACTTCTGGGATCAAGGGTACAGACCAGCCCGAAATTTGCTCTTTGTACACACCCGTACCCTTCTACGCTCCCTTGCACCCACACAGAGGCTGCCCTTCCCACAGCTGTCCATTGCACACACCTGAGCCCAGAAGTGCACAGCTGCTTGCTCTCTTTCTCACTGTGAACCAGTCCCTGTGGGATCATTTTCACCCAGGGTAAGAATGTCCTTGGGCCGGTGGGGAATAGACCAGAGGAGGGCCAGGCCAGAATCTGGGTGGCCGGAGGGAGGCGTATCAAGAGGCCTGGGCTCAAGCTGGGGTGATGAATACAGTTAAACTGCTGTTAATGCCTGAGCAATCAGGCCTTGAAGCAGTAGTACAGGAGGGCCTAGACCTCCCCTGGTAGCTGTTGTGTGCCAGAGAGAGAGATGACTTCCTCACCTGACCCCTGGAGCAGCTGTGCCCTTGACTGCTGGGCATTTCCCCCAGGAGATGCTGCAGGGAGCTGAGTGGCCACCAGGGTGGAGAAACGTGAGGACTTTGGGACAAGCTGCAGGCCCCAAAGCCACAGCTGGAATCATGGCAGGGTGCTTTCCCACCAGATGTACCCACTGTCAACCCCTTTCCCCAGTCGTGGAGTCCAGGGTGAACTAGACGGGGACATCTGCTGCAGGGACAGTAACCACAGGTGTGGGACGGAAGGGCTGGTGCCAGGTTGGACAAAAGCCAACTGCCTGCAAAAGCCTGGAAGTGACAAATCAGCATGGCTGGCATCCTCTGCCCTAGAGGATGAGGGGCTTCCTGCTGGGCCTCCCCTCCACTGGCCCGGTCTGCCTGGCAGCCATTTGGCTCCCTGGCCCCTGCCTTCATCCTCTGTCCTTCCACGCTGCCCCTGCTTCCATCCCTGAACACTGCCTGCTCTGTCCTTAGCTGCCCTGAGGAACTCTTCTGGACAACCAGCCCTTCTCGTCCTCCAAGGCTCTGCTCTGCTCCTGGAGGGCAGGCACCGGCCCTAGGCTCCTTGCAGTGGGGAATATCTTAGACTCATTGTTCTCGTCAGCCCAGACAACCAAGGGAGATCACCTCAAGGACAGTCCCTCCTCAAATCCCAGACCAGAGAATGTCCCAGTCCATAGAGGCCTCCAGTTGAGCCCCTTCATCTCACAGATATGAAAATTAAGACTCTGAGAGAGAAAAGAACTTTGTCAAGTAAGTTAGAGACTAAGCTGAGACAGGGCCCTGGTTCAGGACAGTGATGAGCAGACTTTTAATTCAAAAGGACCTGAGTCTGAGTCCTGGCTATATACTAACCAGCTGTGTGGCTCTGAACAAGTTACTTAACTTCTCTGACTCTCTGCCAACTCATCTGAATAACGAAGACAATAACAACCTACAAATAGAAAAGGGGTGCCTGGCACTGTGCCTGGTATACAGTCTCTATTATTGTCAGCAGCAGGTTCCTTGCAGGGTTTAGCACAGTCCGCTGGGCATTTGAGGGTGAGAGATGGTTTTTGGACTCCTTTCCTGGTGAGCTTTTATAGGACTAAATTCCCAACTAACCAGAAGGGTTTAAACATTGCCTGCCTGGCCACAGGGGCATGGCCTGCATGACCTCTCGGGATTCCCCACCCCCACCCCCAATCCCCAAAATGTCATAGGCCCTGGAGCTCCCCCTGCTGGTTCAGCCAGAAAAGTTGCTTGAACTGAAACGCAGAGCCCAGAGCTGGGACTCCCGTCCCAGAGTAACCCTCTCTGCTGCCAAAGGGCTCTTCTTCTGAGGAGTCCCCGTTCTGGACAATCCCCGCTGCCCTGGGGTGAGGGCAGCAGAAAGTGGGCACGGAGCAAGACAGTGGGTCCTCCTGGCTGAACACAGCAAAGGAACGAAGGACAGCACCATGTCCTCACTCTACCCACCGGATGCCCACGGTGGGTCAGGGCTGGGATGGTCAGGGGTCTGGAGCTCTGGCTCTCGCCCAGCCCTGTTTCGTAACATTGGTTCAACCACCTTCCTCTGGGTCTTGGGGACCCCGTTTGCATTTTCCTGCAAGGTCACAGAGATCACTGTGGATTCTTAGAGTCCTTGAGCTTCTGTGGACTCGTGCCCTTCCCTGTGGGACTGCATGAGCACGTGTGCACATGTGTACATGCACGCACAGGCATGAGGGGTACATGCGTGTGCTACACATGCCACACTGGTGTAGGTATGTGTGTGCACGTGTGAACGTGCATGGATGTGCTTGTCCACACATCATTTAACCTAAGGCCACGTGCCCTCTGTTCTCCTAGGATCAAGACAAGAACAGGCCTCTGTCCACACTGGCCAACTTGGCCATCATCATCACGGACGTCCAGGACATGGACCCCATCTTCATCAACCTGCCTTACAGCACCAACATCTACGAGCACTCTCCTCCGGTAAGACCCTCTGCAGCCCTTGTGGGACTTCCTGCTGAGCTTCTGTTAGGGATGGGGCCCTATTTGGTGGGACAGGCTCCTTTTTGGCATTTCCTTTGCCCACCCCCCACACCCCAATTTTATGCATGGCAGTGATAGGTCTCCTAGCACAAGGAAAGCCCCAGCCCCCTCTTCACACCACACCCATCTCCTCACCCTTTCACATCACCCTTAGAGGGCTCCAAGTGGCAAAGACAAGGACTCCCTAGCTGCAAGTGAAGAGGAGTGGCTCCCTAAGATTTAGGTGGAGTGATGGGGACACCCGTGGAAAACTCAGCCTGGGCTACAAAGTGGATTTGGACTCAATCAGGCTCAACAAGACATCACTGTGGCTTAGCCGTGTCCCCCAACAGTCAAGCTGCCTGTCTCGGTCCACCAGCACTGTCCTTTTGCCCAAGGTTCTACTCACCAACATGGCCGCAGCTTGCCCTCCCCTCCTCAGGCCCTCTCAGGCCTGGCTATGTCCCGAGAATTCATAGCTCCAACTGCCCTCCTAGCTGCTCAGAACTGAGGGTTTCTCAATTCTAGATTTGTAGCAGCAGCAACTTGACTGGGTGTTCTCATGATTTTGTGCCATGCCACAAGGTCATAGGTCATCAGCCAGCTTGTTGGTTGACTACCCTTGGATCACGTGTCCACCCCTGGCCCAGTCCCTGTGACTGGGAGGTCTTAGAGAACAAAGCATGGCCCTTAGCAGTTGCTTGGGGGTGGGAAGGGGGCACCTTTGCTCAGCTGTGGGCCAGGTGGGTATTGACAGCCATCCCTTGTTTGGCAGCCATCAGTGTTTTTATACAAATTATAAAAAACACCCTCTCTGGGCAGATAAATTAGAAAAAACTACCTCATCTGTTTAGACCCAACCCCTTGGACAGGTAGCTTGGGGAGCAGATTTGGTGGAAAGAAAAATGCACCCCTTCTTTCGAGGGAATGCGTGTGCTTAGAGGAAGGTCATACAGCTCTGAGAGCAAAGTGGGGCCCCCACTTGAGGCTCAGGGCACCACCTGCATGTTTGCAAAGGCCCACAGAATTGAGCGTAAGCAAGAGGCAGGCTTCCCTTGGCCGGGGTGCAGACTGGGCTCCCAGTCCAACACAGCTCAGGGAAGCCTGACCCCAATTTGGAGATCATAGTCTGTCCTGACCACTGGCACCCTTGATTTGGCAACTTTGAAACATGATGCTTCAGTCTCCAGGTGTGAGGGGGTGGGACAGAGGGTAGTATTTGGCCACTTCTTTCTTGGAACAAGTGGGCACTGGAGGATCTAAGAAGCAAAATGCTTTCCAGCCTCCCAATTGCACATGTTTGAAACTGTTTTTGAGCTTAAAGAGGCCCCTGCCCCATTTATCCCTTTTGGATTTCCACGAACAGCAGGAAACCCAGCTTTTGAGACCAAAGACTGTCCCTGTTCAGCCCAGCCCATGACTTCCCCACACCTCTTTCTCTATACCTGTCTATGTCCTTTGCCAGGCTGACATCTGTTTGCTCGGGGAGAACTTCCCTGACCTTTCAAATGAGGCAGGACCCCTGTATGTCTCCTCCTTGGCGCTCAGTGCTCTTAAGACAACTTGCTTACCCTCTGCTTTCCTGCTGGACTGGAAGCCTAGACGGGGTTGGCTCATGGGCATCGCATGTAGTACGTGCTCGAGAAGTTTTGATGGAATGAGTGAATGAATGAGCAAACGTCCTCCCCTCCTCATCACCCCTCATTCTTGCTCTTGTCACTGATCCAAAGTTGCCCCACTGTCAGTTCCCAGCCCACTCACCACCCTTCTTGGGATGTTTTTCCTCCCTTCATCCCACCAGCCCACAGAGAGAGGCACCCCCCTCCCCTTAACTCTGATAGAATTTGCTCTCTCCGTGCTGCATATTTTACCACTTAATTATAGTCTCCCTGTCATGTTCCATGTGTAAGTGGGTGACTGCTGATCCCCCAGCGACCAAGGTGCTGGAGTGTCTCAGGCTGGGACCTTGTCTCAGACTTCCTCTGGGTCTCTCAGGGCTTTGTGCCCAGGGCTGAGTGCAGAGAAGATGTGTGAAACCCACTTGTTGATTGAGGCGTGGGCCATGCTGCTGGCCGGGCAGCCAGAGGGGCTCAGAGCAAGCCCCTCCCCACACCACGCTGCCACTCACCAGGTGCGGCGGGGCCTTTGGCCAAATCACATCACCACCGTGGACCACTTCTTCATTGGAGAAATGGGGCTAATGACACCTATGTAAGTGCCTTCTCACCTGAGGGCCGTAAAGATTGGCGGTGACATGCGTGGAGCACCCAGCATATGCTGGCAATTGGCAGGTGTTAGAGAACAGTGGTTAGTGCATTGGTGGGTCAGCTAGTGACCAGGAGTAGGATTGGCTTGGGGCTTCCAGCCTCAGAGTCGCCATAGTCGAAATGGGACATGGTCAGGACCCAGGTGTCCTCTGAGGCCCTGCAGTCTTTTTCTAGCATCCCTCCACCTTAGCAGAATGACGCGGAATTAAACTGTCTTGTGTTTCCATTTCAGATTTCTGAGTTTGTCCATTCATTCATTCTACGTTTCATCCTTTTTACTAATCCATTAGATGGGGGGCAGGGGGGCAGTGCTGTGCTGTCACACCCTCTCCTGTCTAGATGATTCCAGGAGCTCCTGCTAGGGTGCCTGGAAGCCCCAGGCCCAGAGAAGCCCCTCAGTCCCGGCAAACCAAGACGGTTGCTCACCTTAGCTTTTGCTCTCTTTACCCACCATCCCTACCTTTGATCCTCTACCTTTCTTAGAGTCTGATAAAGATACTTAGAACTCACTCAGACTCAGAGATCTTGAAGTCTCTTGGCCTTGCCAGGGTTGTCCCTTTGCCCCAGTGAGAGCATGAAGGCCAGTGCTTAGCTGCCGGAACCCCTGTTCTGGGAGGGGCAGTAATGAGCCCCCCAGCTTGGGTCATGACTGGGCTGGGGGGACCCAGACAAGGAATTCAGTTAGGGGTTTCAGATTCTCCAGGCTCCTGGCACCCATGTCGGCACACCCCTCTCCTTCCTCCCTGTTTCCACACTTAAAAGAGTTCTCCAGTTTCCCCCTTCTTCCACAGCTTTTCTCCTACAGTCAGGCTCCCGTACACTCCAAGCCTGATTTTTCCAGGCTTCTAATCGGTTTCCCTGCCTTCGTCAGGGCCCTCCATGTCCCTTTAAAGTGTGGCACCCCGATTTAGTGTGGTAATTCCCAGGCCAGGCCCCATGGACACCAGCCTGAGGAGCCGGGCAACCCCGTTCCAGCTGAACCTCTGCTGCTCGGAGCCTCCTCGCGGACCCTTCCTCTCTCCCCCACCCCCTTTATCTGCTGCTCCCAGAATGTATGCCTCTCTCTATCAGTGTATCAGGCCAGAATGTCTCATCTAAAGTGTATACATTACCTAATAAAATCCTTCTTATTTGGGATTATTGCATCAAATTTTAATTTCCTCACTCGAGCGGCAGCATGTCAGCTTGCCCGTCAGTGAAGGACCGATAGAAAGCGAAAAGAGCGGATAAACTGCACAAATTACTGCCGGCCGATGCCTATCAGCCCTTTGACTGGAATTGACTGGAATTAAGGACTGAGAAATAGGATTTTCTGCTTCCGAATCTGCTGTGGCAGCTCTCGTCGGAAGTCCCCTGCTGCCCCTACGGGCCTCCCCCTCCCCCAGGAAGCCTCCCATTCCTGCAGCAAACTGCAGGTTCACTTTTCAAGTCTTTAATCCTGTCGTGGAAGTGGAGGAGGGGCGGAGGTCCCAGCTTGGCCGGAAAGCAGATGGCTGCGCCCCTGACACCAGGCAGAGCACAGCAGGGCTCCCGTTTCAGCTATGCTCCTGGCTCCTGGCCAGGGCTTCTTCGCAAGGCAGGCCACAGAAGAGGAGACACAGCTTCTAGAGAAGTCCCTGCTCCTCTCGACTATGCCCTGGCTTCCCCACTAGTGCTCAAGCCTCTTAGGCTGAGGCTGTCCCGCTCACCTCACTGTAGCTCTCATCCACCCCTCAACTTGGCACACCCCCTGGGCACCGAACCCTGGGCCCTCTCACCTCTGCCTGAGGACGGTGGGGCCCACCCAGGCCCATCCCTGCACAGCCTTCCATTCCCCAGTGACCCTACCTCTCCTACTCACAGCACCCTCTGACCTTAAGCAAGTCCCTGAACCCTCTGAGCCTCAGTTTCCTCATATATACCCCACCACGTGGGGCTGTGAGTAGAAGGTGAGCAAGCCTGTGTTGGCTGCCCACCACAGTGCTGGGCACACAGCAGATGCTCCATAAAAGCCAGTTCTCCCCCATGGGCTCTTAGCTATTCTTATAGAACACAGAGAACTCCTTACTTCTAGGGTGGGAGTAGTGATCTGAGGTGGCAATGAGTCTGAATTTGCTGAAACTGGAAAGCATCATGTGTTATGTGCATTTCCCAGAAAAGCTAAGGTGCTTTAGCTTTCATGAGATGCTTAAAGCAGTTTGAGGTCCCAGTTCATAATAACAGTGACTTTTGTAGCATTTGCTGTATACCAGGTGCTATTCCAAGTGCTTTACATGTATCACATCCTACGGGGTGGCATTCGTTATTATACCCATTTTATAGATGGGGGAAACAAGGCAGTGAGAGGTTAAGTAGCTAACCCAAGCATTCAAACCCAGGCAGTCTGGTGACCGAGCCCTTAACCACCATGCTGTGCCACTCTTCTCATCTCTAGTGTCAGGACCCTCTCCAGAGGCCTCCTCCTCCTTGCAACATGGATTCCACGTGAAGAGAAGCAGCCCCTGGGCAGGGAGGGCCCATCTCTAGCCCCAGAGCTGAACCTGGGGCCCCCTCACCTCCTCTCCAGTCCCACTCTGGAGAGCAGCCTCTGACAGAGTGCCCGCAGCAGAGATGCCAGCTCCTGGCTGAGCAGTGGCCACACTTCTCCGTCCCCTTGTCTTTGGAAATAAGTTTCAGTATATTGAAAATATTATCACCAAGACTCTGAAACAGGAGCCGAGGGTTCCCAAAGGCCCCCATTCCTCCCTGTTAATTCCTTCTCATAACATCCCCAGTCTTTGCCGGCTGTACTTGTATTAAAAGCTCAGGGCTTTATTAAAAATGGATTTATTTACCCAAAAAGAGATGAAAGCCCAATCTTTGTCAGGAGCCCGTCAGTCCTCGCTTTGTAGAGGCTCAGGTAGGGCTCTTCCTGGGGAGAGTCCTCTGGTCCTCACAGTCAGGCTGCCCTACTCTGAGCGCTGCCTGCCCAGGAGGGCCCTGGGCAGCCCGGGGGCAGGAGGGCCCCAGGGTGAGATGCTCGCAGGGCTCTGAGGACTGAGGGGTCTTCGGCCACCGCGTCCTCTCTTTGCACAAGACAGCGCTGGCCCCCTCGTCCCGTCCCTGAGGCTCCCTGTCCTAGGCTCAGCCCCTCTCAGCCACACTGTGGTTGCACAACTGGGGCCCTGCAGTGTGCCATGAGGTTGGTTGTTTAGTGACTCTGGAATGGTGCCATGGGAGGCATGGGTCCAGCTCACCTGGCAGGCCCAGCCCTGACCTCACCAGAGCAGGGGCAGCCGAAGGACCCTCCTGCTGGGACATGTGTGGGGTCTAGGCTCTATGGGGCTTTATCTCCATAAAAGGGGTTCAGAGAGCCCATCCTGGCAGCTGGAGCCTCAGGCACGAGTCACCCTTTGGGACCTCGTCCTTGGGGCAGGAGTGTGAGGAGTGACCCCAAAAGGGGCAGCCCCGGTCCAGGGGGGCCCTTGGTAGAGTGATGTTTGTGTAATGCACTTCAAGTCTACTGCAGCACTTCCCAAATGACCTCCTGTGGACCCTGCGTCTGGGCTCTTAGCGGAGGCTGCGTGGAAAGGGTCAGTCTTCAAGTGGGGAAGCCTGCTTAACAGGACACAAGGAACCAGGGGTGACGGGTTTCTCTACTCCTTGGCTACTTCTTGGAGCCTTACTACACTAAAGCACCTTGTGAACCTCCAAGGGAGAGATGGGGTATGGGGATCCCCCCCAGTTTACATGAGTTAATGCTTGGAATAGCGGTCCTTTTCATACCAGGACTTTCTACGAGGCAGTGTCACCTGGTGGCCCTGAGTACTTTGGAGCCAATGTGAATCCTGGCTTCACCATTTTCTCCTTGCTCTGGGGTCTTGGGAAAGTCACTTCACTTATGTGCCTCAGTTTCCTTGTCTGTATGTGGAGGTGAGGCTGGGGCTTGTCTCATGGGTTGCTGTGAGGTTAAATGTGTTGATTCGTGTCGAGGGTTTGCCACAGTGCGAGGCACGGGGTGAGTGTTCTGGAAAGGATGATGGCTGTTGCTGTGGGTATTTTCCACGCAATCAAGGCTCTCAGAACCCACTTTGGGAGAGGCTAGTTTACTGGGGTCTTTCTCTGGCTTTGTAACAGGCTATTTTCTCAGGGGATCCAACCAGAACTCCCATCTAAAGGAGGGGCTAAAGGAGGGGGCTGGACATGGTTGAGTCAGTGGAGGGTTAGGACCCGCTTTCTGCACGGCCTTGACCTCTGGGCTGTGCCCATCTCTCTGCAGGAGACATTTCCCCTGAAACCCTCTTCCCCTCCCTTAGCCAAATCCAGAGGGGCTCTGGCTTGCTCCACACCTGGGCCCAAGAGAGGCTGGAGCAACAGCTGTGAAGGGCAGTCACACTGCCTGGGGAAGCTGGGGTAGTGACACCCCTCCTGCACCCTGGCAGCAAGACCAGGAGGAGCTGGAAGGGAGGCATCCTGCCTGCCCCGCTTTTGCACTCTGGGTCCTACCTCCCAGGGCAGAGGAACTGCATGTCCAGGAATAAGCTTTTCTTCATAGGAAAAGGCACTCAGATGGGGCTGGGTGGTGCAGTCTGCAAGCTGATAAATGGCAAATGGGCAAGAAGCAGTCAAGACCACAAGAGCCCTTCATTAGATATGTGAATGCCAGGATTGATACTTTCCCAGGGAGTGGGGACAGGGCCTGCC
>JAQZBX010048164.1:0-12725 GCA_029593785.1 Cabassous unicinctus | reverse complement strand
CTATCCATTGAGCCACACCCGCTTCCCAGAATTTAATTCTTAACACTAGTAAAAGTATGCTCAAATGAATATTCAAATTTAGTTCACAATTTGGAAAAAGTATTGTGGTGAAATACTGCTGTTGCACAAAACCCACAGGCAATCAAAGCACCACCACTATAAAAACAGTGTTCTTTTTTCAAAAAAGATTTATTTATTTACTTACTCACTCACTTTTTATCCATTTTTACCCCTCCCTTCCCGGCCCCCCTCATTTTTGCTGTTTTTGTGTCCATTCACTGGGCAATTCTCTGTGTCTGTTTCCTGCCCTCTCTTCTCATCCTTCTCCTCCTGTCTTCACCAGGATTTGATCTTGGGAACCTCCGATGTGGGAGAGAGGCGTCCTACCACCTGCGCCACCTCAGTTCCTGGTTTTTCAGTGTATCTTGTCTTGGCTCTCCCCTGTGTCACTGTCCTGTTATGTCATCATCTTGCTGCGTGGCTCGGCGGGGCCTGGCGGCGCACCCACTCACAGGGCCTGGCAGCATACCTTCTATATTTTTTTCTTTATTTTTACCAGGAGGTCCCGGGGATTGAACCCAGGTCCCTCCATTATGGGAGACAGATGTCCAACCATTTGAGCCACATCCGCCCCCAAAAAACAGTGTTCTTTAATAACGAATCACTAAGTGTTGGGCCTCAGCTCAACGGAGGAAACTGTGTTTTAACAATAAAATAATTAATTCTTCCCGTTCTAAAACTGCTAAACATTTATGACTTTGAATATACTTTACACATCTTAAATAATAATCATTATCCTCGTTTTCCACATGCTTTAACCTTCATTCCACGATAAGTGCTTAAATGGCATACTCCTTGCTTCTAATCACTGCACTTCTCTTTAACAACATCAAATCCAGGAGACAAGAAAAATAGGCTTTGGGGACTCTACCAGATTATTAGGAAAAGAAAGAGTGGCTACAAAAACATCTTTGTTTCTTCCACCAAAATACTACTATTCTTTAAACTTCTTTACATGCAGATTTCATTTCTTATGGCTGCAGCAGGTCCTGCTGTTCCTACCACTGCACGCCCGCTGCAGGGCTACAAGGCAAGACACCCCACTGGTCCTAAGGGTGCTCAGAGGCCTTGGACGGAGGACGGCGTATACCTAGAAAGAGTGGGGACTTGGGAGCCGGCGGGTGCAATTTTAAAACCCGAAGCTGACCTTCGCTGACAAGCTTCTTACCTCTCCAAGCCTCTGTCTCGTGGTCTGCAAACTGGAAATAGCCTCTACCTCTGCCTTGCAAAGCTGTTAACAGAGTTAAATGTGTTCAAACATCGAGTAAGGATCATGTGTCTGGAAAACAGAAACCTTCCCCCAACTCCTTGCCTTCAAAGGTCTTGATAACCATGGGTAAAGGACTACGGGACCTTGGGACAACCGGCAAACCTTTGGGCAGGGGGTGGGGGGGTAGGATTTCAATGTAAACCCCTACCTTTCACCAGAACACATTCAGATAGACTAATAATGTTTGAAATGAAACCATTAAAATTAATTAGTGGAAATTGAAGTTTCAGTTTCTCATTCTCTCAATGAGAAAGCCCTTTTTCAAGCTGAACAGAAAAGGCAAAACTATAAAAGAAAATATTGACACTATTGACCCTGTTTTTAAATATATATATATATATATATATATATTTCTGTATGACAAAAAAAAAAAAAAAAATCCTCAAAGTTAAGCATAAAAAGCAAGCCAGGAAAAATACTTGCACTCTGGGACAAAGAGCTAGTATCTTTGGTATATAAAAATCTCTTCAAAATCAATAATAAAAAGACAAGCACCCTTAAGGAAAAAAAATGAGCAAAAGACAGGAAAGTTCATTGATTCAGCATTCAAGAAATATTTGTGCTCCTTCTATGTGCCAAGCCCTGTTCTAGCAACAGGAGATACAGAATAGACAAAATAAATGAAATTCTCAGACCTTGTGGAGCTGACCTTCTAGTAAAGAATAAATACAAATGTTGGGGAAAGAACCTTAACAATCAAGGAACTGCTAATTAAAATAATTTCCCACTCCCTTGGTGAAGATTTAATAGATTGAGTAGAGGCCAGTTTAGCAGTATGTTTTAGAAGCTTTAGAAGCTGCATACTTATTTCCCAGAAATTCTCTTAGGAATTTGTCCTGAGGAAGTCTGTGGGAATGAAGGTACCAGGAAATATATCATAGCCTCATTTTTAATAATGAAAAACTGAAAATAAACCAAATATCCACCAATGAGAAGCTGATTCAATAAACTGCAAACCATCTATACAATGCAATACCACACAGGCATTGAGACACCACAGCAGTAACAAAACACATCCACAACACACTGCTAAATAAAACGAGCAAATTCAAACTTATACATATTGTATGGCACCATTTTTATGTTAAAATACATCTGTAGATGTAGATATCTTTAGGCATAAAAAAAGACTCCTGGGTAACTATAAATCAAAATGTTATCTTAGCAGTGGATAACTCTAGGTGCAAAGTCTATGGGTAATTTTTTAAATATACATTTCTGTCGGTTCTGAATTGTTTGAAATAAACATTATTATTTTTATAATCAGAAAAATGCTGGAACTATTTGCACTGGAATTTTTTTAAAAGTTTGCAATCTACCTAAGGAGAGGGGACAATGGCAGGAAAAAAAAGATGAGCAATGCCCAGTAGCATACACATTCCTGGGAGAATTACGCGCAGCGCAGTAAACAGCCCACTCTTTCATTTGAAACACATGCCCAGAAGCACCACATCTCCTCTTTTCAGCCAGGGAAGAGATGGATTTGCTGTAACCAATTCATGGAAAATGTCAAACTCAATAACCAAGAAAACCAGAGTTTGGGGACAAGAGGAGAGCCTGTGCTCTAAATAAGATTTCCAACCAGAAGAGAAGGGTACTCAAGAGACAGCCAGGCAAGTGAAGTGAATATATGATACCTGTGAAAACAGTCCTTCATTCCCAGCCATTAAATATTCACCACATTGGGCCTTAATCAATAAGTAATTGAAATTAGACCTGCTCTTTATCCATGGCACTAAGTTTTTAATATATAAACCCAGCTCTAAATCCCATTTATGAAATCTCTTACAACTAAATTACAAATCTCACAGTGGTCCATGGCGCTTCTGTGGTCGTGGTCTCTTTAAGCAGGAAGCAAGGAAAGTAATTATTTTTATTTCAAACTCATTTAACTTTCTGTCACCAGCAGTAACATTTATACCACACCAGGGGTCTTTGGGGTTATCAGTGTTTCTTCCTAGTCTCTTCACATTTCAATTTTTCATCAGAATAAATCCCTTTTATCTCCCAAAATATGTAGATTATATTCATAACCAAGGCCTTTAAAAAATAGCCATTCCGACCCACCTCATTAATGATGTAAAATTGACTCATCAAACACATTTCATTAGCCGGGAAACTACTATCCCTTTTGAAAAGTGCATATATTCAAGGGATTTGACTCAAAGGTGGTTTTAATTTTCCCCAAAAGATTATGCTTCACTTGGCCGAGAGGATTATTAAGCAGCAGCAACATAAATAAAGAAGGTGGGAGGAATGCAACAGGGACAGTTTCAAACCTATATCATCCATTTCATGCTAGACGGTCTTTTCATCAGATTCCATAGCAGGCCCAGCCAACGAGAGAGGTATTTCCATCTGCAGGTGACATCTGCATTAGATGTGGAAGGACTAACGGTTTCCTCTTCCCAGATGCAAACTGGAGAGCAGATTCTGTCAGCTGGATCAGGGTGAATTATGCTGAGACCTGAACTATGCCTACGCCCTCCACGGCAGCTCTTGCTTCAAGCTCCCTTAACTCTGTGATACCTCAGGGAGGCAGACTGAAGCCAGAAGACCTGGTTCCTGGTCCAGTGGTGACATGTAACCAAGGATGTGATCTTGTTCTCTGGACCTCAGTTTCCCCATCTATAAAATGAGGTACTTGGACCCAGATGCAAGCTGGAATTTTCCTGCCCCTTAAGTTCCAGTCAAAATAGTTTCAACTTCCTCTTGTCCCCCACCAACCTACAAACTGTGGAGGAACAAAACCATGCCTAAGATTTTTGCAAATTTCCAGAATGGTGGGGGCTGGGAGATCACATTCTTGGGGTCACCCCTGGTTTTGAGCTTCTGCTCCAGATCAACCTGGGGGGGCTTTTAAAAGCACCCCGGTGGTTCTGCCAATTGGCCAAGATAGAGAGCCACTGCACAAAAGAATTGCTGTGGCCCATCCCAGCTCTGATGGCGCGAGCTTCACTTACTCTTTCTTGGTTTACTCAAATCACTGCTCAAAATGAACTGGAAAAAAAGTTGTCATCATGAACCAGACTGAAGACATTTCCCTAAAAGGGAGGTGAGAGAACAAACAAAAGACCTTCCAGTTCTACCCAGCATCAAACACAGAAACAAAGGTGGCCTGTGTATTAGTCTCCTACTGCTGCTATAACAAATTTCTACAAACTCAGTGGCTTAAAATAACACAAATTTTATCTTACAGTTCTGTAGTTCAGAAGGCTAGCATGGATAGCACTGGTGTCAGTAGGGCTGATTCCTTCTGGAGGCTCTAAGGGAGAATCCATTTCCTTGTCTTTTCTAGCTTCTGGAGGACACCTGCATTCCTTAGCTTGTGGCCCCCTCCTCACATCACACTAACCCCCTGCTACTGTCATCACATCTCCTACTGCTCACTCTGATCCCCTGCCTCCCTCTTATAAGGACCCTTGTGACCGCATTTAGGGCCTACCCAGCTAATCCAGAATAATCTCCCCATCATTCCAACACCCTTGATTTAATCATACCTACAACATCCCTTTTGTCATATAAAGAAAAATTCACAGATCCTGGGGATTAGAATGTAGACATCTTAGGGCAGGGGCAGGGAGGATGTCATTATTCTGCCTACCATACCTTGCATCCATGTCACAAAGCAGAGACTTTGGGAATTGACCTCCATGTGGTCTGCAGTACAAGACAGGGAAAATAATCCTGCAAATGCCTCAGTGGTTGCTACGACTAGTCCCCTTGTTCCAACCCAGCAGTCCTTCCTTTGCCTGGAGGGCTCCAGTTTGCACCAGTGATCAGAACATCTTCCAAGCTTGGTTCTCCTGCCCCAACACTGTGTCCTCCGTCCCTCACAAGCCTTGGCCTCCAGAAGATCCCCAGTGCTGAAATCTTGATAAACTGCCCTTGTGTCTAACTTGTCACTAGGTATGGAAAAGAGGAGCAGCAAATGGAAATAGTGAGTTCATCTGAAGACATTGTCCTCTTTTATCCTTCTGTGGTGGTTTGGAACTATAGGTACCCCCAGAAAAAAACATATTCTCGAACTTAATCCAATCCTGTGTGTGTGACCCATTGTGAATAGGACCTTTTGATAAGGTTACTTCACTGAAGGTGTGGTCCAACTCAATCAGGATGGGTCTTAATCCTATTACCGTAGATACTTATAAGCAGAATAAAATTCAGCAGAGAGAGAGAAAGCCACGGGAAGCAAGAAACTAAGGTCAATGGAACAGAGAAGAGAAGTAGAGGCCAGGAGAGGCCACCACGTGCATTGCTGTGTGACAGAGGAACCAAGAATCCAGGATCACAGGCAGCCAGCCTTAGAGAGCACCAGTCTTCAGGAATAAAGCATCACCATCATGAGGCCTTGATTTGGACTTAATTTGGACTTCTCCTAGCCTCAAAACTGTGAGCCAATAAATTCCTATTGTTTAAGCCAACCCATTACATGGTATTTGCTGGAGCAGCCAAGGTAACTAAAATACCTTCCTTGTGAAAATTCAGCAGAGGACTCATGGAATGAAATTGGCCCCAGGATCAACAAAGGTCCTGAAAGGGAACAGATAGCACTTTAAAAACAGGAAAGTTTGAAATAAATAAATTAATTAAATCTTTAAAACGAAATAAAAATAGGACAGTTTGAGGAGGGCTTATTTACAAAGGGACTACCTACAAAGGTGTCGCAATAAGGCAAACAAAGGAATAGCAGCTGAGCTATTACAATCCCAAACCCGAAGGATCAAGGACACAAAGCCATAACTGAAACAGAAGGAGAGCTGGCAGCCTCGAGGAGAGCAGGGACATTTGGTGCAGGGACCAGGAACAGGACCGTAAAGGAAAGGAGGCAAGGAACCTGGACCTCCTTCTCCTCCCCTCCTTCCTCTCTCTCCTGGGAACCCCACTGGCTGACCCCAACCAGAAACCATGGGACGTGAGATCCATTCATTGAAATGGTCAACACAAGTCAGCCTCCCAGGGCAGAGAACAGAGTGGACAAAACTGGAGGGCCAAAGACTACCTGATGGAGCTTCTGTGAGATTTTGCCCATATTTTTCAATCCTCCACACTTGGTGGGATTTATCCCAGGGGGAGGAGGAAACCAAGATAGGAACTCAATGTCTCTCAAAAAATAATTGCATCGATAATAGCTACCATATATTGAGCAATTTAATATGTAATGTGGTAGCAGATACAATTGTGCTTTATATATATTTACTCATTTAACCCTCACATTTCATAGATGAGGAACTTGGGGTTCAGAAAGATACACAAGGCCAATAAGTGACAGAAACAGGATTTGAGTCCAGGTCAAGCTGAACCAGAAACTGTATATTGAGCAATTTCAGGGTATGAGCTCCCTTCCTGTTAGCTCCTTAAGAGCCTCAGTGGTCCACCAGGATGAAGGAATTCTTCCACCTAGGGCCACCTTTGATGGCTGTGTAACTTGACCCTGAGCAGCTACTTCTCTTGCTTTTCTTCTCTAAAGTGTAGAAAAATTCTTAGACTAGAAAAATGTACCCAGTACACTACCTACATGAACAGTACAATCCTGCCCTTCTCCTTGTCCCTTGGCCTCTTTCACTGACCTTAATTTACTTAATTTGTGGCCTGTAGAGGAAACTTTTGAAAATATTCACAGACTCTCCTCCCATAAGGCACATTTCACCTAAAATCAGCCAGAAAGAAGATGATGAGGCGGACTATTAATTGAAGACAATCATTTCCATTATAAATGTTCTCATTTCTTTTTAGCTCTGGACATATAAATAGAATTTGTTTTCATGATTGAATTATTTTAAAAGATAATATCAAGCCACTCAAAAGAAAATTATTCTAAATTGGATTACAAACATAAATGAACATAAAGTGGGGTTTTGGTCCCCATGCAAACATTCTTATTTCTCTTACATTTTCTTAGAAATTAAAGGATTGTATCTTAAAGCAGTTTCTGGTACTCAGATAATCTATATACTAATAGCCATTTCTTAATTTAGAAAATTGTGTTCCTAAAACTGGAGAGATATAGTGATCATGTTGTTAAAAGAAAGGCTGAGAATATTGTGAACTATTGTGAGTCATCTGGAAAGAGCTACCCATCACCAGCTCCATATAAAATCATAATATGCATAAAAGCAAATTCCACTGATAATTTCTAGTCCATGTTTTCAGTACAAATTATATTCTAATGACTAATCAAGCCTCAAATTATAACATAATACAGTACAGTAGAGAAAGCAAGGGCTTGTACAGACCTGGATCGAAATCCACCTACTGGGTGGAGACCCACACAGTAACTGAAAGAATATTGAATTTCCTTCCTGGGGAGTTCTGCTACATTCTCTAATAGAGCAGCAAGAATCTCCCAAGTACATGGGCACTGCCTAGCGAAGGAGAACACACTGTTATGCCAGGCCCTTGATATTGATGATTGTACTCATGAGCCTTCTCTTGCAAAATTGAAACATAGCCTTGTGTTATATATTGCCTAAGAGTTACCTCCTGAAAGCCTCCTTGTTGCTCAAATGTGGCCTCTCCCTAAGCCAAACTCAGCGTATAAACGCACTACCTTCCCCCCAGCGTGGGCATGACTCCTAGGGATAAGTCTCCCTGGCACCGAGGGATTATTACCAAGTGCCAACTAGCGATGCATCTGGAAAAAGACCTTGACCAAAAAGGGGAAATATTAAATACAAATGAGATTTCAAAGTGAGTTGGGAGGTCATTCCAGAGGATATGCTTATGCACATCTCAGCAGGATTTCATTGACTGCCACGGTAAGCATTGCCTCAAACAGCAGGGCTCCTGAGGACTCTAGAGAAATCTAGACACTATAAGCAGGGCAGACAATCTCAGGAATTTGGCACCCTGTCAGTGGCCTTGCTTTGGAATTTATGTTCCCCAATTGAACAGAGTTAAACTCATTGATCATTTCCTGACATATGGCTCTTCAGCCCCTTTTATTTGAACCTATAATTAGCATCATACTTGTTAATTATATGTCCCAGAGACTTAAATCTTCAGTCTGTTCATACGCTGGTTAAGCCCTGAATCTCAGCAGAGTTGTAACTCCTACTCTCCAGTTCACTGGACTTGTCCAGGACAACTAACAAAAGGATGATGATGGACAATGCCCATCCCAAAAACAGAGCATCTATAACTGTAAGCAAGACAGTTCCATCCACCTGCCCCATGGGACCTAAGCCCCCTCTCAATTAGAAATAGAGTGGGTATCACCATCCCAAAATCCTCAAGATTGGGGAATGAACAATGGACTAAAGTAGACTTACTATTCTATTATTCTATTATAGACTTATCATTCTAGCAATGGAAGAACTTGTATCATTAATGTGAAGGCAATGGCCAGCGGAGGTTCTGAGGGGAGGGAAAGGGAAAAATAGGTATAATATGGGGGCATTTTGGGGACATTGGAATGTTCTGCATGACATTGCAATGATGGATACAGGCCATTATACATTTTGTCAAAACCTATAAAATTGTGAGCAGCAAAGTGTAAACTATAATGTAAACTATCGTCCATGGTTAGTAGCAATGCTTCAATATGTGTTCATCAATTGCAACAAATGTACCACAATAATGAAAGATGTTGTTAAGGTGGGAAAGTGTGGGAGGGAGAGGGATGGGATATATGGGACTTCCCTATATTTTTGATGTAACAATTATGTAATCTAAAGCTTCTTTAAAAATAATAAATAAATAAATTAAACACATAAGAAATCCACCTACTGCTGAGTTTCCTCATTTACATTTTCCCAACAAAAAAGGGGGTGGGGGGGACAAGGCTACTTTGTTATAATATCACATAATTATATCAATCATATTAAGTGAAATAATAATGATCTAAAGTTCCCAGCACAGGACTTGGCATGGGGTGGATACACCAGAAGTGCTAGTTCCACCTTTATGGACCAAAACAATACGGTGCACACTTAGGAGAAAGGCTTGGAACAGAATTCAGTGTGGGGGACGCTCCCCTGGTTTTGCCTGTTCTTGTTACCAATTTCTTGACTCTGACAGAATGTTGGGGCTGCTCAATCTAGGGATTTTTATACAGCAATACTTAGAGAGGTGCTGTAATTGATCACCTGGGGCAGGATGGCAGAGAATGGGTTGAAAATTACCAAACCTACTCTCTGGAATGAGAAATGTACTCACAAACTCTGAAGAGTGGGTCTTCTCTGTTTCTTTCCCTTCAAGGAACTGATGACATTCCTTCACCTGTGGGGGCTCCGAGACCACCTCTGATGCGGTCTCTTGTGTATCTTACCCCTGCCCCTCCCAGTCTGGTCTGCACTTTTGCCTTCAGGCCCTTTGATGTTCATCACAAAGACTTCTTAGTCTTTGTTGACGCTTTCATGCTTTCATCGAAAGTAGAGTCTTTTGATGTGCTCTGCAAAATATTTGGAGCTTGCCTTGCATGTCATCTTCAGAATGGCTGGCTGCATGAGTCTGTAGTTCAGGGTCTCTCTCCAACTGGACACTTCCACTTTGTACCTTCCTCTCTTTCCTTTTTGTTTTCTATCTAGTACAAATCCACCTTTTTCTACCAGCTATGGGAATAGAAAGGGTATTTTAATTTCCTACTCAAAACACATTCCCCCATTGGTGGAAATATTGAAACTATGGTGTTGTCTGGCATTCCCCTACTATCAACATCAAGACAAAAAAAAAATCACAGTTTAGTCATTTCAGGTTAAAGAAATGTGTGGATCACCCCTACCCAGAGATTCAAACTGTAACCATTTGGGAGATAAGAACAGGACAGAGTCATGTTAATTCCTACTTACTGATCCATTAACCAACTTCCTGTTTATTAGTTAAATATCAGTATAAGATAGTACAAAAACACAAAAACTTACTTGAAAATTGAGTCACATTACTAATCAATATTCACATCCTTTGATCATGGTAGAGTCAAGAGCACTTAGATGTAATCTTAAAAGCAGTGTGACAATAACCTTCTGTCCTTACATTGTTAGTGCATCTGAGAATTGCCCAGATTGACTGCATATAAAGCCATCTGTGCATCCCACTTACTCCTTACCTGATAGCTTTTGAGTTTTCCTGATGATGCTATTGTATTCACAACTTTAAAAGACAAAATTGAAATGTCTCATTTCTCTATGCCATTCTCTTTTTACATTTCAATTACCTAGGTAAGTGCTCAAAAGCCTATTTCCAGGTCTAACCCACCCTTGAACTTCATATCCAAATAGTTAACTGCTTGCTAGAAATTTCACCTGACTGTCCCTCAGGTATGTCCAACTCACTATATCTGAAACCAAATGACTGAAACCAAATCCCGTGCGTCCACCCTCTCCCTCTGCTCACCAACAACCCTGCCTTGGTGCTCCCCTGCCTTGGAAAGGCAGCAACGTCAGCTGGGCCCCCCAAACTCCAGCCTCACCCCATACATCTGAATAGCAGTTAAAACCAGTCAGTTCTGTACCTGTGGCATTTCTCATATCACTGCTCCCCTCTCCTGCTCCCCTAACTCAGGGGCACACAAACTCACCTGGAAATTTTCCATAACAATAACCACAGTCACCACTATATTATGCTCTTGGTAAGCATTTTACATGTTCTCTCTTATTTAGCAACTACAACAATCTTATGAGGAAGGTATATTATGATCCCCATTTTATCGATGAGAAAACTGAGATGTAGAAAGGTCAAGCTATCACAGCTGGTAACTGGCAAGGCAAAATTTCAAACCAATTTTCCTGACTCCAGAGTCTACACAATCACCCATTAACACATTTAAACAGAGAAAAGCTTGGCAGCAATCACATCACACCTCTCAAGAGGGGTCTAAAACTAGAGAAGGGGAGGATTAGGGAAGATGAGAGTTCCCGTTTCACTCTCAATACTATTGCTTAATTTTTTACAGTAATAATGTGTCACTTGTATAACTTTAAAATATTAAAATTGCAGAACATTTATTTTAGTCCATTTCACTAAGAAGAAAAAGGTGAATATCCCTGTCTGTGAACACCTCACTCTGTCCACGCATTACCATAGGATACATCCCCCATGTGGCGATGAGCTGCACACATACCTGGCCCCTCGAGAGCAGCACGTCTGCTCACAAGGACATAACCCAGGACCCCCGCAGACCAGGCGTCTGGTGGGGACTCCATAAATGTGTGCACAGGGTAGGTGTGGTCCTATTGGGAAGTGGTGGCTTTGTAAAGACAATAGCTCATCAATCCAAAAATATGCTCCCAGAAGCTCTTCCTTCCTGCTCAGACCACTTACGCGATTAAGCCAATTTCCCAGGTGCCACTGATAATAGCACCCCTTTTACTTTCAGAAATGATCCCATTTGAACAGTAACTTATACAGTCAGGCCACCTGCTCTGAACAGCAATCCTGGTACCTGGTGTGCAACCTAGATGTCGCTTCTTGGGACACCTGTCCAGGCTGGACTCCAGGCAAAGTAGCGCAACCCCATCTCTGAACCAAACCAGACTCCCAAGTCACTAATTTGAAAGTTAGATTCTAAGTTTCCAAAATCACAATCAGCATCCAGAGCACAGAGAGCTGTGGCTTCAGTGGCCGGTTTCTGTGAAAGGCCACTGTGGGTCAGTGAGAGGCGGGGGCAGCTCTCACCATTCCAGAATACCAAAGAAAGCCCGGGGATCCACACAGTCCCCAGGGCAGCCAACAGGAACAGCGAAGGAACTAGTTCCTCCCACAGTTCCATTTACAATTTCTGCTGGCTTCAATTTCTCTCCTCCCTCTACCCATTTGCAAAAAAAGACTATAGGGTGATTTACAATAAAAGATACTTGTTTCATAAGCACAAGTAAAAATATAGTCAGAAAGCATGTACCCATACAGAAAACAGGAGAGAGAGTCTTCAAGGAGCCTAATAAATGGTTACTGCTTTGAGTAAAAAAATTAGCTTGGCGCTTCCTGACAGCTAGGGCAAAAAATGGAGACGTCACTCACTGATTAAAGGAACTATGTGATTTCTTGGAAGAAGAAAGTGAAGCAGGCTAGGTAGGGAATCAATAGATGGATCTGGAACCTGGCAAGAAGTCCACGTGGATATCAATACCCCCAAGATGGCTGCTGGAAGACCCTCACAAATTCTCCCATTCAGAACGAGATTTCCTCCAGAAGCCAGGAGAAGCCCGCAGATATTCTCCAGGGGCCTTATCCTTGGGCCCTCCTAGGGGATTGAGGGGTGGGGTAATCAATCAAAACAGCTGGGACTCCTCCCATGTCATTAGCAAAGGGGGCAGAATAATTAATGGTTTAAAAAGCAAGCGCAAAGGCCGAATCGCTCTCTCCCTTTGGACCCCTGTTCTGGCCTTCTTCACCCCCGCATGGATCAACACGCAAGTAAAACCTGGGCATTGATAATCTACAATGGGAAACTGTAGTC
>JAQZBX010048163.1:0-20280 GCA_029593785.1 Cabassous unicinctus | reverse complement strand
ATCTTGATAACATCATCATCATCATCCTCTTTCACCAGACTTCTGAAATCCTTTCAGGAACCATGCAACCAATTTAAGTGTATTAAAAGCTGAGTGTAAGAGATAGTGAGTAGGGGAACTTAAACAAATTGGTGAGTACATGAAATTAAACAAAAAATTACTGAAAGCAATTGGTGCACCAAAGAAAATGCATGTGGGACAATCCTGGCCCTCTGAGAGAAGTTCCACCTCCTGATGACCATAGTAGAGTGGAGTCCTTGATGTTGGACATGCCAGGACTTCATGGCTTAGTTCTGCCACTTCCCTGGTAAAAACACATTTAGTTTCAACTGACCCTAAACTTTAAACTAAGAATTTCTGTATCTTTTCACAAGAATGCTGTGAGGTTTAGAGGTAATATCTTTAAAATATCCAGCCAAAGGTTTAGTAACTATGGGTACAAAATCTATACTAGTAAGGTATTCTCTCAAAAACAATCATGGTTTTACTCATAAATTTGAAAATAGAATTACCACATGACCTGATAATTCCACTTCTTGGTGTACACCCCAAAGAAGTGAAAGCTGGGACTCAAACACATATTTGTACACCAATGTTTACAGCAGCATTATTACTCACTATTCATTATCATAGTCAAGAGGTGGAAATAACCCATGTCCATCAATGGAAGAATGAATAAAAAATGTGTTTTATACATAAAATGCGATATATTCAGCCATAAAAAGGAATGAAACATGATTGAACATTGAAGACATTATATTGAGCAAAATAAGCCAGAAAAAGAAAAGTATGATCTTTCTTATAAGAAATACCATGAAGAACCAAACTTCATAGAGACAGATGGCGGTTTGTAGATTACTAAAAAATTTTGTCTCTACTGCAATAAAAATGTTTAAAAAAACAAACACAGAATCAGTTCTCATCTTCTAGTATACTCATTATAGTTAATTTAGTCTTTCAAGAATTACCTATACCCATTCCCCCAAAGTTACTACAATAATTCTTATTTCATTCAGTTATTATACTACAAAGCTCCATATACACAGCTGTATTCAGGTTTAATAGGGAACAAGGTGAAAGGTATGAATGAGATTTCATTGTCCAACTATATAAATAGAAAATCTATTCCCATGTGCCAAGAAGAAAAACCTTAGAATGCATTGCCTCTTAGAAACAACTGTAGATATTATACTCAGAATTTGTATTAAAATTTGGTTACTTTTATATAGATGAAATGTGATTTTTTTGGGCACTCATATAAACAATGTCTATATCATGGTTTCTAAGGAAAACAATTTTCCAACCCACCAGCTTATACATGAGATACAATATCATATTCATTTAAAGTGTAGGTTTAGGAGGTGAAAAACCCTTCCTTCAAGTCCAGGTCTACCACTTACTACCTGAATAATACTGAAAATTTCTTTTTCTTTCTTTTTTTTTAATCTCCAAATACTTCCTTTATTTCATACATTATTGATTGAAATAATAAAAATAAATAAATCAAAAGTCCAAAATTTGAACATATTAACTTGGCAATATAAAATTCCATTGTGGACTTCCTGGGAAGATGATGGAATAAGATACTCCAGGACTCAGTTTTTTACTAAAGCAATTATAAAACAAGCAAGAACTGTCTGAAACAACATTTCTGGGGCTCTGGAGGCCATAGGAGCATGATACACCATCCAGTGAAAAGTAAGAGGAAGTGACTGATGAATTAAAACAACAGAGAGTTTTAGAACAGAGAGTATCTCTCCCTGTGTGGCAGAGTGCCGATCACCCACTCTCACGGCAGAGTGCCATGGGGTCAATTCCTTGGCTAGCTGCTGTTGCAAAAAAGGAAAGAAAGAATCGTCTTCACAAAGAGTAGGGGTAAGTATGAAGAGCACTGAATACAGATTTGTGAATTAAGATCTTAAATATTGTACCCCAAATCCATGGCAAAACAAGATGAAGAAGAGCTGCAAAAATCTAATCAGTCAAATAATTTAGAATAAGAAAAATCAAGTATCAAAGAAGAGCCTTGATACAAATGTAATCAGCAATAAAAAGAAAAGCATCAGAGAAATATTCACTTTCAGAGTGTACTAATCATGATAAGGAAGTCAATCAATGTAATATACCATATTAACAGATTGAAAGAAAATATCACATGATCATCTCCTGGGTGAGTCCAATGAACTGGAGAGTAGGTGTTACAACTCTGCTGAAATTCTAGGCTCAACTGGCACATGGACTGATCAAAGATTTAAGTCTCTAGAACATAAATTTATTAAGTATAGTGCTAATTATAGGTTCAAGTAAAAGGGGCAGAAGAGCCAGGTGTAGAGAACCTATAAATGAGTCTAACTCTGTTACACTAGGGAACATAAATTCCAAAGTAAGACCCACTGACAGGGTGCCAAATTCCTGAGCTGTCTGTTCTGCTTATAGTTTCTAGATGTCTCTAGACTCCTCAGGAGCCCCACTATTTGAGGCACTTTTTCTGTGGCAGTCAATGAGATACTGCTGAGACTTGCATAAGCATAACCTCCAAACTCACTTTGAAGTCTCTTAAAATCTCATTTGTACTTACCCTTTCCCCCTTTTTACCAAGGTCTTTTTCCAGATACATTGCTGGTTGACACTTGGTAATAATCCCTTGGTGCCAGAAAGGCTCATCCTTGGGAGTCATGTCCAAGCCAGGGGTTAAGATAGTGTATTTATATTCTGAGTTTGGCTAAGAGAGAGGCCTCATTTGAGCAACAGGAGGCTTTTGTATAAAGGCAGTGGCCACCAGAGGTTCCGAGGAATGGGAGAGGGAAGAATGGGCATAATTTTCAGACATTGGAGTCATTCAACATGACATTGCAGTGATGGGTAAAGGCAATTGTATGTTTTGACATAACATACAAAATTGTACAAGATGGTGTAAATCTATAATGTAAACTGCAATCCATAGTAGCAACGCTTCAACATAAGTTCATCAATTATAACAAACATAAGACACTAACGAGGGATCTTGTTGATGTGGGAAAGTACAGGAGGGAAGGGAGTGGGGCACATGGGAATCCCTTATATAAATATTTTTTTTCATTTTTTAATTTTTCATATATATTTTAAAAGATGCTTAGATTACATAGATGTTACACAAAAATTACAGGGATTCCCATGATCTCCCCCTCCCATACCTCCCATAACATCCCACATAAACCTCTTTCATTAGTGTGGCACATCACCTGCAATGGATATACACATCCTGGGGCTCTGCCACTAAGCATAGACTACAGTTCACATCATAGGCCACTCTCTCTCCCACACAGTTCTGCATGGTATATGCTGCTCTAAAATGGCCTATATCTGTCACCACAACATCACTCAGGACAACCCCCAAGTCCTGAAAAAGCCCTGTATTACACCTACCATGCCCCTCCCCACCCCAAAGGTGTCTAGTAGCCACTGAATTCATCTCACTGTTATAATTTCTTCCATTGCTTGAATCCCAATATGTCTACAACAGAATACCATTGAGTCCACTCTAGTCCACAGATTTTCCTCCAATCCTGAGGGGACTGGAATGGTGATGTCCACTCCATCTCCCAGTGAGAGTGGGCTTAAATCCCATGGATACAGTGGATGGGATTATCCTGCCTTCAGCTGCAGGCTCTCTCCATTCCCTGGGATGGCCATTGTCCATCATCGTCATCTCCTTACCAGGTGACTTGGGTGAGTCCATTGAGCTGTAGAGTAGGAGTTGCATCTCCACTGAGATTCCAGGTACAGCTGGCACATAGGCAGGCCAGATGGTCCAGTCTCTGGAAGTACACCTACAAACTCCAGCCTCACATATAGGTTTGAATAGAAGGGACTGATGGACCATGCGCAGGGAGGACTTACTTGAGTCCAACTCTGTCACTCTCAGGAGCACAGATTCCAAAGTACAGCCCACTGATAAGGCATCAATCTCTGGGGCTATCCCCTCTTATATAGAACCTGGGTGTCTCCAGAGCCCTCAGGAGTCCCTCTGTGTAGGGTGATATCCACTTTGGTGTTCTATGATATCCTACTGAAGTGTGCATAAGTGTTACCTCTGGGATGACCTCTCGAATCTCTTTGAATTCTCTTAGCCACATGAACGCTTTTGTCTTTACCTTTCCCCCTTTTATTCAAGGTTTTTTTTTTTCCAGTCATGTTTCCAGTTGGCACTTGGTATTAGTCCCTCGTTGCCAGGGAGGCTCATCCCCGGGAGTCATGTCCCACATTGGGGGAAAGGTGATGCATTCATATGCTGAGTTTGGCTTAGAGAGAGGCCACATGTGAGCAACAAGGAGGCTTTCAGATGGCAACCCTTAGGCACCCCATAACAGTAGGCCATGTTTCAATTACAAGAACCTAGACTCATAAGGCTAGTCATCAATAACAAGAACCCAACAGTGGGCCATCCTCTTTTGTGAGACACTGTCCCTGCACTCAGGGGCCTGTTGCTGCTCCCTTGGAGAATGTGGCAGAGCTCTCCCAGCTGGGAATTCAGTATTCCCTCATTTATTGAGTGTTTGTCTATCCACTATGGCCATGCCCCATCCCGCGATCCTTTGAACAATTTTATATATTTTCATGTATATTCAGATGAACTTACTCCCATGGATCCCCCATCCCAGACATCCCCCACCAATGATCCTCTGCAGCCCTCATTGTAACCCTTCTGTGACCTAAACCTTCCTTGAAGATGAAGCCCATATAATAACCAAATACAATTAATAGGAAAATGAAATAATAATGATAAGCTTAACTGCAAGTGATAAAATACAAGGAAATTCAGAAAAAGAACTAAAAATAAAATATAATTAATGGATTGGGACATTCAAAAAAAGAAAATGGGAGAAAACAAAAGAAAAAAATGTTTTTTTTATTGTTATTATTATTGTTTTTTCTCCTTTTATAACTGTATTATTGGATGTCCAGTGTGTACTGTGACATCTTTCCTCTCTCATTCCCCAGTGTCTCCCAAATTTTCATTTAGTTTTCAAAGAAGTTTTAGGTCACAGCAGAGTCACACACGGAATACTAGGGATTCCCATATACCCAAACTCCCTCCCCCTTCCCCACCCCATATTAAAATATTTTTTGTGTGTGGATGGTAGCATTGTTATAACTGTTATACAGATAGTGAAACATAGTTACTAAACATTATCAATGGTTTACACTATAGTTTACATTTTAGACGGTACAGTTTGATATTTTTTTATATTTACCATGTCTTGTGTCCATTACTGTTAGGTAATGAGGAATATTTCCCACAACCACTAAATACCCCATTTGATCTTTTCTGTTCCTTCCTCCCCACCCCCTGGGGCATATGACACTCCCCTGTCTTGGCTCATGGGATGACAAGTTTCATAGTTACATGCCCTGGGTATTCTAATCTGCCCTTCCTAATCTACCCACCTCTTAACCCTGCACCACCAAACCCAGTAAAACATCTACCCACCTGTCCTATCCTTCAATATGTAACTATACTCTATCATTTTTACCATAGATTATGTCCATATGGGTGATGGCTCACAACCTACCCTTCTCTCTGTCTCCCTTGTTAACCTATCTTTCAGACAGTGGTTCTCAGAGACTGTTAAATTTCCTCACTTCAAATCAATGAGGTCATAAACTGTTCATCCTTCAATGCCTGGCTTGCTTCACTCAGCATAAGGTCTTCAAGATTCATCCATGTTATTCCATGTGTGAGCACTTTATTCCTTCTAACAGCTGAGTAGCTTATACATGAGACACAATATCATATTCATTTAAAGTGTAGGTTTAGGAGGTGAAAAGCCCTTCTTTCAAGTCCAGGTCTACTACTTACTAGCCAAATAATGCTGAAAGTTTCTTAATCTCTATCTCCCTTAGTTTTTTCATCCAGAAAATGGGGATAGCATGAATACCTCCCTCATTCAGTATTTGGAATGAATGTAAAACACTTAGTAAGCACATATTAAATATCAAATATTGACTGTTTAATATTACTGTTGTTATGTGTTTGAAAGCTCTTTTTAAAGTTAGTCAATGTTTCTACTAATATTCATGGAAATGAAAGGACAATTAAGAGAGGTCATTTGAGACACAAATCACAGTGTCCTAAATGAATAATTTATTTTGTATTTGTACCCAGCAGTTGAGACCCATATAAGGAAATTATTTGATGGACTAATATTTAATTATTGTTTCTCACAACTTTAAGCCTAAATAAGGCCAAAAGCAGAAAGTTAGGAAAGAAGTCAGAAATGCAAACCTGATATTCATCTCAAAACAGTGATAATTATTTTGTTTTTTTAATGTAGTTTGTTTCCAGGTAAATATATTTTAGAGTCTATTGTATAGAGTGGCCTTTAATACGTTAAACAAAAAGTATGTAAGAAAATATAATGCTTTCTATTATATTGTAATTGATTTCTTCTATATCTTTACATGCACAGACATATTATTGTTTTCTCAGACCTTGCATATTATATTATTGAAATAACATGGATATACTATTAATGAAAAGAGTGAGAGTAAAGATAATTCAGCAGTTTGCATCTGTAGCATTTTTGATTACTTATCCTGGAAGGCACTATATCATGGCTTTTGTTGATTCATGTAGGAAATAAAATTTAAAGAAGTTGATTGTGTGGTATGTCTTTCCACCTACAAGTTAAGGTTCTCTTTCAATGTTTATATATGCTTATTGCAGAATATAGAAAAATATGCTCTACCACATCACTCAAGCTATTTTTCAATTGATATTTAGCAGGATCTTAGGCTCATTTTAGAGACAAAGATAGAGTTAATACCTATATAACCAACAAGTGTTACACACCCAGGTTTATCCTAAGGTTGTACAATAAACTATAATATATAGGGGAATGTTACCATATAAATCTAGGGCATTTTTATAATTAACATTAGCTTTGGTGTCTACAGACTGGCAGAAGAAATGAAATTTTTTCCCATGGTATGTTGGTTTGAAGCTGTATGTACCCCAGGAAAACATGGTCTTAAATTTAATCCATTCCTGTGTTGTGAACCCATTGTAAGTAGGGTCTTTTGTTGAGGTTACTTTATTTAAGGTGTAGCCCACTTAAGTAAGGATGGGTCTTGATCCTGTTAATGGAGTCCTTTATAAGCAGAATGAAATTCAGATAGAAGAAAGAAAGCCACAGGAAGCAAGAAGGTGAAATTCAATGGAACTGGGAAGAGAAGGGAGAAAACCTGAGACACCACCATATGCATTGCCATGTGAAAACTAAGGACCAAGGATCACCAGCAACCAGCCCCAGAACACAGTCTTTGGTGAGAAAGCATTACCTAGATGATGCCTTGATTTGGACTTTTCCCAGCCTCAAACCGTGAGTGAATATATTCCCATTGTTTAACGTGGCCCATTTCATGGTGTTTGGTTGAGCAGCCTAAGATATACAAAGGGTGGTTGGAAGAGAAAATGATTAAAGAGAGACTATTTTTTCTGCTTCTTTCCTTCTTTCTTCCCCTTTCCCATCATTATTTAATATCTTCATTTGATAAACATGACTTCAGGCATAAGGATACAGACTTATGGGATACACCCTCAAGGGTCCCAATTTAGTGTGGGGGGGTACAGGCAGGGAAATCAGTGAGTGTAATTAACAGAGTTCTGAGCACTAGTATAGAGGCACATCAAGTTGATGGAGAAAAGAAGCAAGGCCATTTAACTACTGGCATGTGGAGCAGGGGTGATAATGGTGGATGCAGGAATTATTTCCAAGAGGAGGGAACAGCTCAAATGAGGTTTACTTCTTTGTACACTTCTTTTTAAAATTAGGTTTATTGCAATAGAATTTACATACAATAAAGTTCACCCTTTCAAAGTGTTCAGTTTGATGACTTTTGACAAACCCCTCCATTGTGTAGTAACCACAATCAAGATTTAACATTCCATAACCACAAAACGTTCTCTTTTGCCTGTTTGCAGCCAATCTCCTAATCTTACCTCCAGTCCCTGGCAATCATTGATCCATTTTCTGACCTGACAGTTTTTGCCTTTTCAGAATGTCATGTAAATGAAATCATATACCATGTGCTTTTTGTTTATGGCTTCTTTCATTTAGCATAGTGGTTTTGAGGTCAATTCTTTTTATCACATATATCAATAGTTAATTACTTTTTGTTGCTGAATAGTATTCTACTGTATGTCCCTACCACAATTTTTTTTATCTATTCATCACTTGATGGATATTTGTTATGATTCCAGTTTTTAACAATTATGAATAATAGCTATAATTATTTGCATATATGTCTTGCTGCAGATATATATTTTCATTTTTCTTGGGTATTTAACTAGAACTGGGATTACCCAGTCCTATCATGGGTCAACCTGTCTTCCAAAGTTGGTGAACCATTATGCATTCCACAGCAGCAATGGATGAGTATTCCAGTTATCTGCATCCTTGCCTGTATGGTGAGTTTTTCTTGTTTTCTTTCTGTGGTTTTAGTTTTTAGGCATTTTAATAGTTGTGGAGTGATATTTCAGTGTATTTTAAATTTCTATTTCCCTAATGACTAATAATGTTGAGCTAGTTTTCATATGTATGTCTTCTTGGGTAAGTGCCTATTCAAATCATATGACCATTTTTAAATTGGATTTTTTGTTCTTATTATTGAATTATGATAGTTTCTTTTATATTTTGTGTAAGAATATTTTATCAAATATATGTTTTGTAAATATTTTCTCTACTGTTTTCTTGTCTTTTCTCTATTTTCACAAAGAATACATTTTTAATTTAATAATGTTCAATCTATCAATTTTAAATTTTATGGACCATGTTTTTTTGTGTCATATGTTAATAATTATTTACCTAACCTGGGGTTACAAAAGTTTTCTCCTACATTTTCCTCTTAAAACTTTATAGTTTTAACTCTTACATTTACATATTTAGTTCATCCCTTTTTAGCTGATTTTTATATGTAGTGTGAGGTAAGAGTGGAGGTTCTCTTTGTGCATGTGGTTATCTAATTTTTCCAGAATCATATGTTAAAGCATATCCTTTTCTTGTTGAATTGCTTGACACTTTTCTGTAAATGAATTGGAAAAAAAAAAGTATACATTCTATTCTGTTCCTTTGGTTTAAATGTCTATCCTTTCATGAGTACCACACTATCTTGTATATTATTGCTTTCTAGAATGTTTTTAAATTCATTAGTGTAAAGTTTAGTCATCTATTTTAATGTCCATTTCTTCTTTTCCAAAATTGTTTTGGGTCTTCTAGTTCTGTTGCCTTTCCATATAAATTTTAGAATCAGCTCTTAATGTCTACAAAAAATTCACTGATATTTGACTGAGATTGCTGCAAATCTATAAATCAACTTTGGACAATTAATATCTTATTAATAATAAATTTTCCAATAACATAACTTTCAGGTCTTTATTTAGGTCTTTTTCTCAACAATGTTTTGTAGGTTACAATATTTTGTAAGCCTTGCCTGTATCTGTTTAATTTACCTTTATGTGTTTTATGTTTTGACCATATCATAAACAGTATTATTTATTTAATTACAATTTCTAATTATTTGATGGAAAATACACCTCTTCATGTTTCATAGATCTCCCAATTTTTCAGGCTTTGCTGTGTAGAATTATTAGAGGTTTCATTGTGAAACATGATTAAATCCAGGAAATAAGGGAAAATAAGAGAAAAGACTCTGTCATCATCTGCTTGTAGTTTTTTAATCCTTTCCCTTGACAAAGTAACTAATACCTCCCAAGAACAGCCAGGACATTCAACTCATTTCCTGCTTTGTGAAGGAAGTATTCATTGTTCCCAAAAAGAGTTATGCTGTAGCTAGTTTGTAAACTGTGAGAGGCATGCAGTTGCCAGACCACTAGATGGATGGCTCAGGGTAACATGGACATCAGTATCTACTTCAAAAGTTAATAGTTAAATTAAGAACAATGTGCCTGAAGACTATGATTTAAGATGCAGCTACACATGGTATGTTTATATGTCACTCTGTGAAATATTATTTCTCATTTAGATAAAATGACTGTTGAAATGAATTTTATATAATTTTTATTCCAGATTTTCTTCTGCAGATATGAAAGCTGAAGCATTGTTTGTGAATGTGTTGGCTGCATTGGCAGTAGCACATCTTTCATCATTAAGTGATGACAGGTTTATATCCATGGGTTCAGATCCTTCCGATGGAAAATCAGTTAAAGTAATTCCAATGATGGCTCAATTTGTTTTTTCTATCCAATTTATGGCATCAAGTAAAAGCTTTCTATGTTCATTCTGTCAAATGCGAACTATCTACTATTAATAGGGGATGCTTTTGTTAAAATTCACTTAAAAGTTTCAACATTCAAAATAAAATTGTTTTTGCTGTGTTAAAATTGTGAAAGACAGCTTCACAGGAAAAACAATATTCTTATTCAATTAAGTAAACTTTGAATAGTATACTTTGTATTTATCATGGAAAGCACATAATTTATCATTGTTCATATTCTATCGATGGTAATGGAGGCAGTAGTTGTCAAAATTTATAAACTTTTAAATATATCCACAATTTAGAGTAACAAAACTACAAAATTTTTATGTGGGGACCTCCTCTGAATAAGAGTCTTTCTTCTTGCTGGCCACCATCAATCAGATATTAGACATAGGCTCTTAAGACTTTGTAAATAAACCTGAATGTCCTATCATGGCACTATACTATGTATGAAAACAAGTAATCTAAAATTTTGTAACATTTATTCAAAATAAGTTGGAAAACCTTAATCAATGTATTCAGTGAATGGAACAACAAAAAACTTCAACTCATAATGCTTTTTTAGCAAATTGCATTGTTGAAAACAAAGCTAATGAGCATGAAATTATTGTAGTACATTCTTACAAAAGCAAACAAAATTCAGAACAATTTAAATACGATTCCTCAAATGTTAAGCAGGCCTTATATATGAAATTCTATAATTGCTTTTTGGAACATCTTAACTTTTGGGAATTTTTTTTCAATAAGAGCTTCTATTTTTAACTGAATAAATTTATATTCTGTACTGGAAAGGGACAAGTTGGAGAAGTTCTACTAGTATTTGGAAAAGGATGTAAAATAAAATATAAAAAAGAAAAGACATTTATATTGTAAAAATTGTTATAAAGAAAGGTATTCAGGAGGCAAAAACACAGTAATATAATTAACAGATTAGGCTGAAATATTTACAAAGTTCAATATGGAAACATTAAAGTTGGGAGTATTTTGCATTTATCAGAATTTGTTCTGTTCACCTTCAAACTTATGTAGAGCATGATTCTTAATTAAAAATAGCGTGGACTACAGAGAAGAATCAGTTGCAAGCCAAGAATTTGCAAATTGCAAAAATGCAAATTTGATGATTTCAGGCAATTTTATTTAGAAAGTAAAAATAATAAGACTCTATTGAATAAACATATAATTCAGATCAATTCATCAGCATGATATGAAAGACATATATGTTGAAAAATTGATTAAAAGATATTAATATATACCAAGAAAAATTATTCTTCTTATACTATTTTTAACTTAAGATAATTAATAGAAAAAATTCTTAAATGAACATGGATTCGTGTTTTCATTTTTAGAAAGAATTTTATTCATTTTTTAAAAAATAGTTTTTGACTAAAACTGTTATAGAATTGGTATATCTTTCCATAGATATCTATCTATTTTTTAAAAAGACTTCAAATATACATCTTCCTCTCATACAAGATTCCTCTTTGATTTAAATATTTCAAAGCTATTTGCCAGTGGTTGTATATTGATAAAATAAAAACACTTAAAGCATTCTTAGCATTTTGATAAATATTTCATATTTACAAAATGCTGACTCAATATATAGAATCTGTTTATTTTATTATTCCATGTCTCTTCTTTTCCATGTGCTTTCTATTCTATTCATTCTTGATTTTCACTACTCTTTTTTATCAGTGTTAAGATTATTTATATTATATAGGGCAGTAGTCAGGAAACCATGGCTTCCATGCCAAACCCAGCCCACTGCCTGTTTTACTGGAACACAGCCACACAATTCATTTACGTATTGTCTGTGGCTGCTCTCACAGTACAACAGTACAACAGTACAACAGCATAACAGCGGATTTTGTAGTTGTGATACAGAGTGATGACTCTCAAAGCCAAAAGTATTCATTATCTAGACCTCAGAAAATGCTGACCCGCGCGTCCCGGGTCGAGGTCCCAGCCGCTCCATTCGCTCGCGCGCTCCGGGTTGAGGCGGGAAAAGCGGGCGCCTCTCGCCGACCCGCTCACGTGACGAGTAGCCCGGGTCCGGGTTGGCGCCGTACCAACCAGTGGCCGCGGCCGCGCGACCTCCCACCCCCCGCCCGCATGCAGTCTGGGTAGGCGGGCAGCTCGCCCACGTTGCCCTGGCTGCCTTTGCAGTAGCCGCCCCTGACGCCTTGTGGGAACTGCGGGACGCCGGGCGGTATGTGGTAAGTGGCAGCCTTCGCCACCGCGTTGTGGCCGGCCATGGCATGTGGCAGCCTACCAGGAGGAACCGGGCGGCCTCCGGCCTTCCCGCCGCCGAACTTCCTGTAGGTCTCCTCGATGGGGCTTAGGATGTCGGACACAGAGAAGGGCATCGTGTGCTTGGGGCTCAGCGACAGGGCTCTGAGAATGGCCAGACCCTTAAGCAGCATTCTGTGGGCAACCAAACGGGCACTTCCAAATTAGCTCAAAGTATCCAAATCCAAAGAAGAGAGAAAGCATACAGAGGCACTCCCCAATACTCAGATGATACCTAGTCTTTTCTGAACTTGAAACAGTTGGGCTACTTCTGCCTCGATGCACTGAAATTGCCTACTTTTTTTTTACTAACACCACACGAAGGAGAATATCTCTATGTATTTAAGTGGTTGCTGGGATCCTTCTGAAAACTGCAGTTTGACTTTTAAGATTTTTGTTCAATTTCAAACTGTATTGTTAAATGTACTTATTAGCTTATATAAAAAATAGTAGAAAGCCTTGCATTTCAAGCTTTCCTCAGACAACAGGGTAAGTGAAAATATTTGCATTTTAACATCTATGGATACAAAAGCCACTTGGTATTACATTTTATTTATTATGTTTTATTTTTCAAGTTCAAACTTATTTTTAAAAAGTGAAACCCATTATCATAATCTCCACATTGATTAGTTATCCAAACTGAAGATGTGTTTATAATTTTTCCAGATGATTATTATTTACTCTGTTTTCAGGCCAGATATTTCATCTCATGTAATTTTATCCACAGAACTTTGTGTAGCAATTCAAATGAAATGATTTTACAATCAGTTGTTGCTTATTTTGTTTTTGCTTATTTTGTTTTTCAATCTGTAGTGTCCTGCTACAAGTGTATTTACATCTGGAACGCTCCTATCTTTAAATAGTAGAGCACTTTGTCATATTTGGAGTTTCTCTGCAGAGAGTCACTTTCTGACTGCTTAGGAACATGATATACCAAATAGAACTCCTTCACTGGAGGTGAACAGTTCTGGGGGGAAACAAACCACAATGTTCAACATTTCTCCCTATCATTTATTTGTGTCACATTCTAGAAATCACATGCCCAAATCCTGAAAAAACCATGTGGATGTGTGTAGAAGATTCTGAAAATAGATGTAGTCTGGGAGGATGGTTATATAGATTTATGTGCAGACACAAATTAAAATAATCCAATTCATATTCCATTGAAGTTTTTCATCAAATTCATTTCATCAGATTATTGTCTGTCTGAATTACATATGGGAATTTATACTCAGTAGATTCTTAAATACTACTGAGGAAATTGGGTTTCACAGGAAATGTATTTCTCAGTAATGTTTTATTGTTGGGCTTTTGTTTTCCTTAAAAATGATGCTGACACTCCACAAAAAATGCAGATACTACCAAAGGGAATACAGTGAAAGAAATGTCCCTCCTCTTTTATCCTCCATTCTCCCAGCTACCCTTCTCAGAGGCAATCAATGTTGCCTGTTTCTTCTGGACTAGTTATCTGGAAGGATCTTCTATTTTACACACTAGGGGTAACATGCTGTATACACTGTTCTGAACCTTGCTTTTTTCATAGTTTAGATTTTCTTTTTTTTTAGTTTTATACACCAGACTTCACATTGAAGACTTAATAAATAGGCTATGGCAGACATAGAAAGTTTTCCTAGACAAATGATTCATAAATTCCAGGTATATGGTGCTTTCCAGTAGGATTGCTTGGCTCTCTGACAAAAATGTGGTATTTATTGGTATTTATTGAAAATCTCTGCTGTGCTAGTTACCCTTAGGGACAGAAATATTTGGCAAAAAAATTCTGAACTAGGGAGTATTTCCCAGAGTTGGGCTTTGCTCTTGTCAGACACAACCTCAGAGAAAGGGACCTGAGAGGAGCAGAGAAACCTTTTCTGACATACCCAGTTTGAAGTGGGATTCTAGTTGGTGCTGAGAGGGAAATTTTATTGTTTTTCTAGGGTGACAGATTTCTAATATGTCCCAAATTCCTCATCAAGACAAACTGTGTTGGAAAATACAACTTTCTGCCTTCTACTTGAAGACATAAGTTTTTTGAAATGAGATACTTGCTACATTTGTGGTTAGTGTGAAATAATTTGATTAATAAAATTCTCATTTTCTGGAAGTAGCTTTAAAATATCAGCTTTGCAGTTGGGAAGGAATAAAGAGATATGTCACAGACACTAGTATTTTATAGCAAAATTTGAGATTATACAGAAGAAACAAAACTGTTAAAGAGCTGAAAGTCAAAGTTTATTTTAATTATTTTTTTAAATTTTGGTAATTTCCCCAGTTCATGAAATCTGGTTCTCATTATTTCTCTTTAGTTCCCCTAAAAGCTTTTTGTTTTATATGTTCATTTCAGTTATTTTAAGTCTCTTATGATAATTTTATACTTATATTTATATGACTTTGTTATTTCTGTGTGACACAAAAATCCTTTCAAAAATATTTTCTGCACAAAATGTGAATGTCTTGCATATTTAACTACTCTTTAAAAGTCTTTGTCACTCTTTCCTGAGATTCAAATGTTAAGATTGAAAAGTCTTCTGTTTCTGACCAGTGGAAATTCTGACCAAAGAAATCAGCTCAGAGATACATTTTAAGTTAAAATGATTCTTACTAAAATGTGAGAGTGGACAAATAGGTGCTGAAGATATTGTTGAAATCATCATAATAATGAGACCCAACTGAGTGATTCCTATAAAAAGATTTAACTAGAAGCTGTGCCTTCTAGGTCCTATTTGTAACACTAGTTTTCACAATTATTGTAGAGAATAACGTTAGGTATAACACTGGAGTGAAAATATGAAAATTGACAGATATGTAGCAATTTTCTCTCCCTAGGGTGCTGAGCTTGAGCTAGAAGTGTACATTTTTCTATGTTTTTTGTTTAATTAAAAATTTAAAGGGTATGATACGGGGAAAATAATGGCAATATTGAAATAATTTTTATTTCTGAATGTCAAATTTACTAGTATATCTTGCTTATATAGAAAGTTTAAAACTTTTTAGAATATAATGGCATTTCAATTAAACAATATCTCTGAAAAAAAAAAAGTGTTCTAAGGAGAGTTCAGCTAGGAAATAATACCTCCTAACTGCTGGAAATAGGAGGGGCTGGGCATAGTGTGGTATAGTTACCTATCAAAAACTAATTTAAAAAATCCACAGCTTTCTCCTCTTTTTGTGTTTTCTCAACAGATATATGGATGGGGTTCACATCAGACTTGGGAGAAATGATAGTTGTGTACTGGTTTTAAAACATCTAATGAAAATTTGTGATTCATTTAGTAAGTAGTTTAATATAAAATACATATAATTAAATATTTTATTTGAATTGAACACTGAATTTTTATTGCTTTATGGTTTGTTTTTTATTACATTGGCAATTAACATCTGTTAAAGACAAAACATGGTTCAGCAATGTCATTGTAAAAAATAAACTCTAGAACTTTATATCCCTTCCCCACCACTCATCTTCCACAGGTACACTCACACTGTGTACATGCTTGGAACCAACATAAATCACACACAAATGTATTCATATATACACATACTCAAATATTATTCTAAATTCAATTGTATATGTGCATGCACCCATTGTCTATAACTTGTAATATATATATTACATTGTAAGATTTTTTGTTCAATTACTCTATTGCAACTAGTTTTCCATCAAAATAAGTTCCACAGTTAAATTTTTTTTCAATATTTATTTATTCCCCCCCTTGTTGTTTTTTGTGCTTGCTGTCTGCTCTCTGTGTCCATTCACTTTGTGTTCTTTCCATATCTGCTTTTCTTTTCTTCCCATCTTTCTCTTTAGGAGGGACTGGGAATTGACCCCAGGTGGGAGAGAGGCACTCAATTGCTTGAGTCACCTCAGCTCCCTTATTTGCTGCATCTCTCACTGTCTCTCCTCTGTGTCTCCCTTTGTTGCATCATCTTGCTTCGCCAGCTCTCCGCAGCATTGGCCATCAGCTCTCCATGGCGTGGGCCATCAGCTCTCTGTGTCATGAGCCAGCTTGCCTTTACCAGGAGTCACCAGGAATTGAACATGGGGACTTCCATATAGTAGATGGGAGCCCAATCACTTGAGCCACATCTGCTTCCCTACAGTTCAATTTTAATTTATATTATTCCATTGTTAAATTAACCAGTTTCCTGATTTGAGGCACCTCAATTGTTTCAATTATTTACTATTATGCACATACTTCAAGAAATATCTCATAATTAATCAAATTGTGAACATCTTCCTAATTTATTTCCTCTGGAATTTCTAGATATAGACTTTATGGAACAAAAGTTATCCATATATCTATACTTAATTCAAGTTATATTGCTGAGTAGTATTCCATTGTCAGGCTAAACCACAATCTGCTTATCCATTGTTTTATTCCTGGACATTTGGGTTATTTCTAATATTTGGCTATTATAAATGAGACTTCTGTAAATAATCTTCCAAAAGTCTTTGAACATGTATTTTCATTTCTTTTGAGTAAATGCCTAGGACTGGATGCACAGAGTCATAAGATAGAAGTATGTTTAATTTATCAAAACCAGGCAAACAATCCTCTAAAATGGTTATATCATTTATGCCCCCACAAGCAAAGAAAGAGAGTTTCAATTGCTTCACACTTAACCTACATTCTATTTTTTTAGCCATTCTATCATGTTTGAAAAAATACCTCATTGTGGTTTTATTTTGCTTTTCCTTGGTGACAAATGATATTGAACATCTTTTCATGTTTTTTTTTTTTCTGGCTATTTAAATATAATTTTTTTCTTATCCTGTGTCTTTTTAAGTCTTTTGTCTGTGGCTTATTCATTTTCATAAATGGTGTCTTTTGATAGGCAGATATTTCTAATTCTGTCAAAGTCCAATTTGTCATTTTCTTTTGGTATCATTTATGCTTTTCTGTCCTGCCCAAATATTCTCCTATATTTCTTTTCAAGAAGTTTTCAGTTTCTAATTTTTATATTTGGCTCTATGATCCATCTAAATTTCTGCATATGGAGAGATATAGGGCTTGACTATAAGAGTTCTACTAAGCTGCTCAGTCTTTTAGGGTCTTGATCAGTATAGGCACCAGCAAATGCTGCACAGATAAGTGGCACTGAATGTTGGTCTAATCCTTCTGCATACTCCTTCTTTCTGGGGTATTAACTCCTCAAGTCCTTGATGCATTTTCAGCTGCCTCATGCCTTCAAATAGTTTTTAAAATTTTTTTAAATCAAGATTTCTACTTGCTCTTTGGAGGAGGGTTTAGTCAATGCAAGCTCATCAAGTGAGATTAGAGAAGTAATTTCCCTCATTTTAATTTTCTCAGTGTGTTCATATGCTCAGAAGTAGTCTCCATTTCTTGCCCTTACAGTGTGATATTAATGTCTGTCTCTAGATTTTGAAATCAAATTCAAATCTGAGTGTTTTTTATATTATTTTATTTTTGAGTACCTATACATATCGTTCAGGGATAAATTTTAAAAAAAATAGAAAGAAAAAGGAAAGAGAAATATAGATGCTCTTTAATTTATCTTTCTTAGCTTAGTAGCATGATGACACTTTTTTAAAAAGGCTAATCTCGGCAGCCTCCCCCATATTACTTAGTTCATTGTAACAGATGTCAGTCATAATCCCCATGGTGGGACTCCTGTTCCATGGCCTGAAGTGCATGGTATGTACTCTAGAAACTTTAGTAAGTTTTCCATTTATCTGTGACTATACAACAAATGACCTTAAAACTTGGTGATTTTAAAAAAACATTTTATTATATTTAATACTTTCTGAGTTTAGAATTCAGGCAGGGCTCAGTTCCATGACTCTTCTCATCTATGTGGTATTGATGGAACTCATTCATCACATTCAGGTGGCAGAAGATTGATCTGGCACACCCAAGAAGGCTTTACTGACACATTTGGTGCCTTGATGGGAATGACTGGATGACTGGGCTCAGCTGCAACTGTCAACCAAGTGCTTGCAAAATATCTCTCCAGCATGGCAGCCAGACTGCTCAGACTCTCCTTTAACATGGTAGAAGATGCATGGTCATTTACAAGCTAGCTTTCAAATTCACTTAGCACCACTTCTGTCATATTCTACTTGCTGAATAATATCTCACCTCAATTCACCTGTATTCTAGATACATCAGCCCCACCCTTGATAGAGAAGAGTCAACTCTTTTACAGACATGTTTTAAAACTACCATAGTCTGCCTTCTGAGCACATAGATTTACATTTATCCCACATGGAAATTATAATCACCCGCTCCTAAGACTATCTCACAGAAGTCTCATCATATTATACCATTAGGCTCAGGGTTGAGGTCCAGCATCTCATATTAAATCATGTCCCAGGTGCAGATAAAGCTTTTTGGATTCAATTCACATTCATTGGGCACAATTCCTCTTGATTTGAAGAACTGTAAACTAAAGAAGCAAGCATTGCTTCCCTCCTTGCCCCATCACACATTCTCAAGATACAGTGACAGAGGCAAGACACAATAGTCCTTTCCATAAAGAGGGGAAATATAACACAGTGAACCATGTGGTGGATGGTGGACTTTTGTTAGTAGTACAAATATGGGAATGTTCACTCATGAACTATAACAAATGTGCAATACTAATACATAGTGTTACTAATAGGGGGTGAATGGAAAAAATATACCAAATGTACACTATGGACCATAGTTAGTCACTATGGTGGTAATAGCCTAACCATATTCTTTCTTAATCTGCAACAAATGTTTCACAGCAATGTGAGGTGCTGGTGGAGGGGTCATGTATGGGAATCCAGCACATTACACATGAGTATTTTGTAAGTTCAAAACTTCTCTAATAAAATATAAAAAGAGGGGAAATAGGCATATGACAATCACTAATGGAACAAAATCTGAAAAACATTTGTGTGTATTGTCAGTTTTGTAAATAAGACTTAGCTTTTCTTAATGGGAATGATATTCTAGAACTTGTTGTTCTGTCCTCTGAGTAATCCTATATTTACATCATTTACAATAGAGTTCACTGTTTGTGTTGTCCAGTCCTATGTGCTTTTTAAACATTTTTATTCTAGTAATATATATATATACACAACCTAAAATTTTCCCTTTTAACCACATTCAAATATATAATTCAGTGCTGTTATTTAAATTCACAGTGTTGTGATATCATCACTACCATCCATAACCAAAACTTCTCTATCAACCTGAATAGAACATCTGGTCCTCTTCTTTGATAGTTTCTGGATATTTATCTTATTCCTTTGGGTAGGCAACGATTTTCTCTTTTTTTGTTTGTCTTGCAATCTTTTGTTGCACCCTGTACATTTTAATATTTTATTTTATTTTTTTTTCCCCATAATTTTTTTTAATTTTAAAGAAGCTTTAGAGTACATAAATGTTACATTAAAAATATGGGGAATTTTCATATACCCGACCCCTCCTCCCACACTTTCCCACATAAACATCTTTCATTAGTGTTGTACATACAATTGATGAACACATATTGAGGCATTGTACTAGCCAAGGAATATAGTTTACATTATTATTATTATTATTTTTTGCATTTGTTTACATAAATGTTATTTGTTATATATATATATACATTTTATAAAGGTGCCTAGATTACCCAAATATTACTCAGAAACTACAGGGATTCCCATACTCCCCACCGCCCACACCCCCAAAAACACCCCACACAACCATTCCCCATCCGTGTGGTACTACACCCGCAATGGATATACACATCCTGGGGCCTTGCCAC
>JAQZBX010048162.1:0-20289 GCA_029593785.1 Cabassous unicinctus | reverse complement strand
AAGCGGAAAGGAATGCTGTGAAGAAAATGGAAACTGGCAAAGTGCTTTAACTTCAAATAGTGTTCTGGTCAGCGTTGATGCATAGATTTAATGCTCTTTTGTAAACGTAAATACAACTGAACAGTTAGAGGAAGTGGGGGGAAAGGGAGAGAAGTGTTGTGAATTCCCAACTGTAAAACAGGTATCATGACTTCTGAGAGCTCAAGCTGCATTTCTTTTGGAACTGTTATTCCCAAGGAGTCTCTAAAAGGAGCTGCAATCTGCAATTAAGCTAGCACACAGAAAATATGTGCATTTGGAAAATCCTCTCGCTGTTGTTTATACCTAGCCAAAAACATCCCATTTCTCTTGGGGTAGAAAAGAAAGGCGGCGCAATAAAAGCGCCTCCAATTGGAGAATGCATTTATTAAAATGCTATTTTTCCACAGCTGCCTTCATCGGGATCTGGGAGATGTTTCCTATTTGTACAATACCCCCTGCTTGCGCAGGTTTATGCCCTGTGGCACAATACCAGTGGTTTAGTAGCCAGATTTTCTAATTCTGAAAGAGCTGTCTGCTTGACATCACCTGGGGAAGAACTCAGACTAATTCACCACTCATTGGGGGCACGTGCATATCTTTGAGAACATCTCTTTAAACACAATCACATCCGGAAGGCTGCACATCATACATTTTTCCCTCCTAAGGTTGACAAAATTCAATTGGCATCGTTTAAATGGATTTTTTTCAGTAGCATATAAAAGTCTTCAGTTCCAAAGGTGAAGCTAGAATGGGGGCTGTCAGCAAGAGTTGTTAGGGAGAAAACACTTTGCTTTCTGTATTTAGGACTTCTACTGCTGGGACTGAGGATTCTAGTGGCGGCTAACAAAAAGAATAATATTAATAATGATACATAATATATTATTATCATAGTAGCTTTCACTTATGTGCCAAATAATAGAATCACACTTTATATCCATTTTCTCATTTGAACCAGGCAACATCAATTCAAGACAGGTACTATGATCTTCACTGAATAGATAAGAATTCAAAAGCTCAGAGAGGTTAATTAACATGCCAAGGACACACAGCTAGTGTATGGAAGAGGCAAAATTCAAAGCAGGACTGGCCTCGATCCACAGCTCTGGTTTACATCACTATGCTAATCTGCTCTCAGGCTGCTATCAGTAGCCACACTTGGCTGGCAGCCTCAGTGTTTCATCAGTAAAAGGTGAATGTTAAATGTTTCTACTTCATACATGATCATAAGAATAAAAAGGGGTAGTGTATTTAAAGTGTAGCACAGTTTCTGGCACATAGTAATCACTCAGTTAATGTTAGCAAAAGAAAGAAGGAGAAGAGAGGAAGGAAGGAAGGAAAGAAGGAAAGGAACAAGAAAAGAAAGTGAAAAATAAGTAACAAAGAGGAAACTAAAGGAAGGGGATCATTTCTCAAACCCACTAAACACCCTCAGAGGGAAGCCTTTACCCTATACTATACTCCAGAGGATCCTGGAGTATAGAGGAAAACACCTTGAGGCTTCAGATAAGCCTAGGGCAGGACTCAGGGCCTCTCACATCATTTGCTGGCTCTGTTTCCTTGGAGTTGGCTCTATTCTTGGGTAGGCTCACCCCCTGTAGGCTTCCAAGATGATGTTGGCAGCTTCCCAGCCTCCACCTCTGGCAGAAGGGAAGCCATCTTGTCCCAGCATTCTCAGCTCTGATCTGGTCACATGCCCATTCCTGAGCCAGTCACCAAGGCCAGGGGAATGCCATGTGCTGATGGGCTTTCTCTCTACATGTACCTTGCCCAGTGTTCATAAATCAAGTGTACTGCCCCAGAAGCAAGCAGACTGAAAGTCGAGGAAAGAATGACTCCCTGGAGGGAAGCTGAGCTGTGATTACCAGGAGAAGAGTGAATGCAGGAGCAACAAGCTAATGTCTACCACATGCAAACCTTGCCAGCTAAGTGTGTAACCCACTTCTTAGTACTGCTTGTATCAATTTAGGTGGTGGGGTTAAGTACTAGCCAAGGATCTGACTGTTGGGTTTGAATCCTGGCTCCAACAGGACTCACTGGCGCATGCCCCCAGCAGGTTAACTTACCTCTCTCTGCTTCTGTTTCTTCATTTGTAAATGTGGTTAATAATATCAGCTTTCTCATGGATTGTTAAGTATTCTATGTGTACACATAAAGCGCTTAGCATAATGGCACATAGCAAGCACTCAACAGATTCTAGTCATTCAACATTCCACAGATATTTGTTGAACATCTTCTATGTGCCAGACTCTGTATCAGATACTTGGAATACAATCTGTGAACAAAAACAGAATAAAAAAGAATCCATGCCCTTGTGGAGATGAAATTCCAGTGGGGGAAGTCAGCCGATAAACAGTAAACATAGTAAATGAGAAAAATCACAAGGTATGTTAGAAGGTAAAAACAACTAGGGAAAAAGGAAAGTAGATGAGGGAAAGTCGATCAGAGAGCAGCAGTAGGAGGGGACAGGGTCATCAGGGTAGGACACATTCAAAAGATGATGTTTCAGCAAAGATTTGAAGGTTTGAGCAAGTTAGCCAACAGGATACAGGAGAAGGGTATTCCAAGAAGGGACAGTCAGTGCATAGTCCTAGGGTAGAAGCATGGCTAGTTTGTCTGACAAGTGGCAAGGAGATCAATGTGGTTGGAGCCAGTAAACATACTAGATCAAGAATGGCAGGAAACGACTTTGGCGAGATAGGAGAGGGCCAGATCCAGAAGGGCCTGGGGGTCCTCTGAAGACTTTGGATTTTACTCTGGGGAAAATGGGAGCCATTGGTGGGTTGTGAGCAGAGGGGTGACCTGATCTAACTTACTTCATGCAAAAGTGACTGTGGCTGCTGGGTCAAAAATATAACAGCTGTTATTATTATTGTTCTGATAATAATATCATTTCAATGTACCCATTGAAGAAGTGGTGAGTGCATTGTAAAGCCTACGAGGGAATACTCTCAGAGCAAACCTTCCTGGTGGGCTGCTTTGCTCTCACCTGAAGGGTAAGGTGTATCTCAGATGTTCCCTTGGTACATCTTTACTTCCAGGGCTTCCAAAAAAAGACAAGAACAAGGAATGAGCAGATTCTTGATGTTTCAGCTGCATTTGGTATTGTCAATTACTCCTTCGTAGAGGACTTCCTCCATTCAAGCAAAATATCTGTCAGGAACTCGGGGAAATCCTGGTTTTCTGAGTCAACAGCCATAATGAGAGCTTGTTGAAGATTTAAATAGCTTCTGATTCCAGCCTGATAATTCCGTTTTAACACAGTAAGCTGGCATTATTGGCACTCAGCTTGCTTAGCATATCTTATGTCATCGGCTATCACAGAAACTGGCAGATGAAGTCTGAAAGATAAGTCCAAAGAAGTAGATTAAGACTCTCTATGATGAGCCTCAACAGTGAATGAAATGGGGATCCAGAGGGGTGGGTCCAGATAGAAGGTAGAGTATATGACAGCTTCTTTTAAGAGAATTTTTTGCAATCTCCTAGAAACCTCATTTTGCCCTTGGTAAGGTTGGAATTTCTTCACAAAGAGGAGGAGGGAACATTCCCTCCACTGAACACCCAACTAGGGGTGTAGGACAGAGTGGCTATAACATGAGTTTGAAGGCAGATATTCCAGCTTACTGTAGATTAGGGGTAGATGGAATGGGGGTACCTGGAGAAAAATCCAGAAGAGAAATGTTGACTTAAATGCCTAGCATCTCCAGTCTCTTAGAAGCCAGTAAGGTGTCTCATTGGCAAATTATCTAAAACCTCTTGGGATCCATTGACACTTCCAGCTAGAATCACCTCTTAAAGCCAATAAATTTCCTATGTTTGTGTGTCTACTTTGCTGTCTTTAAGAAAAGATTTTATTCAAGTATGCCATTTATATGGAAATACAGGCAAAGCATATTACATGATTAGATGAATTTTCACCAAGTGACCACTCTGGTGTAACCTATGCCTTTAGAAAATAGAAAGTTGCCGGAACTTCAGGTGCCCTGAAGAGAAACCACTATCCTGAATTCTAACACCCCAGAATAGTCTGGGCTGGGTTTTTTTTGTTTGTTTGTTTTGTTTGGTTTATCAACTCTACATAATTGGAATCCTCCAGGACATCCTCTTTTGTATTTGACGTCTTTCCTTCACTATTATGTTTGTGCGATTCAGGCACATTGCCGTGTGTAGCAATTGTTCATTTATTTTTACTGCTCTATTCCATTTTACAACTATTCTAGATATGCCCCTATCCAATTAACTGGTGGATCTTTGAGTTGTTTCTAATTTCTTAATATTATAAATAAAGCTGCTATATATATCTTTCCGTGAGCAGGTGTGAATTTCTCTTAGGTATATACCTAGGAGGCAAATTGCTGGGTCAGGGGAGATGCATATGCCTGGGTTTAGTAGATACTGACAAACATTTTCCCAAGTGATTCTAACAATTTTACCCATCACCAACAGTGCGTGAAAGTCCCACTTGCCACGTCCTTGACAACATCGCATTTTCAGTCTTTTTCACATTAGCCATTCTGGGTGGTGTGAAGTGGTAGCTTGCTGGGATTCTAATTATCCTGTAATTCAACTATCAAAAACCTTTTGTGCCCCTACTCAATACTAGGCTCCAAAGGTAGGTGTATTAGGCACCTATACACACATTTTTTAACTCTTAAAACAATTTGGTAAGGGGCTCAGACCCTTTATCTGACTTACCTTGGCTCTCACATGGGGTGGACCGACTCTTGGTTTGCCCAGAACATGAGATTTTTCAAAGCCAAAACCAGGAAAGTCTCAGGAATACTGGGAGGGTTGATCCTTCTATAGCTAGAAAATGTCAGAGCAAATATTCAAATAGAGGTTTCCTTACTTCAAAGTTCTTTATTTTCTATGCTATTGTGACCCAAAGCGAGGTCTCTGGACAAGCAGCATCAGCCTCATCTGGGAGCTTGTTAGAAATGCAGAATCTCAGGTCCCACCCCAGACTTGCCAAATCAGAATCTGCATTTTAACCGACTCATAGTTTGGGAAGCAGTGCTCTGAGCCGTTGGTTCTCAAACTTGGCTGCACACTTGAATCCCCTGGGGAGCTAGAAAAGTCATTGTTAGCCTGGGTCCCCTCTCCGGAGGTTCTGATTTAATTGGTTTGGGGTGTGACCCGGACAATGGTATTTTTTAAAGTATCCCTGTCCCCTGATGGTTCTAATGTGCAGCCACATTTGAGAAGCAACACTCTGATCTATATCATTCAACCTTGGGTGGTGTCACTTTGTTGTAGTCTTTTCAGGATTTTATGAACCTTTATTTGCACAGTTTAAAGATGTAGGTGATTGTTTCTTTGGGCAACACCCTCCCAGGCTGAAACATTCAGCGCTAGTCTTTGTTCTCAAATGGGCTTTCTAGGACAACATCAGATCTTTCTTCAGATGACGCATTTACAGAAACTCCTGAATATCAATGCTCCCCGCACACATTAAGACCATGTTCTAGAACCTTCCACACAAGATCACGATTTTTTCTGTGCTAGTATACAAGTTCTTCCAAGCCTGTGTTGAGTTTAAACAGTTTTCACTCATCTCCTAGAAATGGTCACTAAACGTCCCTGCAGCTTCCTGGGGTTTAAGCATCTGCACCCCACCAACAGGGTCCAAGACAGCCTGGTGCAGCTGACTGGAGCCTCCTCTGGGCTCCCCACTTCCTCTCTGCCACACCCTCCACCCTTGTCTTCCTTCACAGGGAACCCAGAGAGAGCTTTAACAACACAAATCAGATTATGCCACCTTACTTCTCAAAACACCCCAGTGGTTCCCATCTCACTTGGAATAAAATTATTAGGATGACTGACGAGACCCTCTATGCCTCAAACCCTCCACCGGCACCTCTGTCCCTGCTCCTGTTCACGCCACTCCAGCCACGCGGGCCCCCGCTCCTTCCTCAGCCACATGGGGTCTGCTACCACCGCAGCTTTGCTCTGGTTGTTTCCTCTTTCTCAAGCGCGTTTCCTTCAGATACACGCCTCAGTCACTCCTTTTCTCTGTCCTTGGCTCGGAAGCCACCTCCACTGAGGGGCCTGTCCTGGCCCCTCTTCAAAATAGAACCTTCACTTCTGTGATTCTCTTTTCCTTTACCTTGCTTTATTGTTCTTCATATCACTGCTTCCTTCTGACATTGCTGTATTTACTTATTTGTTTATTATCTATCTTCCCTCTCTCTCCTTGAGGGCAAGAACTTTGTCCCCTGCTCCACCATGTTCAGCACATAGTAGATGCTCAATAAATATTTGTTGGATGGATGGAGGGATGCGGTGGATAAGAGAACTCCACCACCCCTTAAGGTGAAGGAAGAGGTCTGTGGTTCCCCGAGTTGGGCTGTTCGGGTCCTACGTCCATGATTTTTTCACATCCAAACACCCACCTGTACTAGAGCACCTTAATAGCTTTCTTTAAATAGGCACGCTTTGATTTGGAAAAAAAAACAAAAAACAACTTGGTGCACTGCTGTAAATAGAATGTCAAACAAAATGGTACGGCATTCTAGCTAGCTTCATCTGCTGGAGTCTTGCTCAGACTCTGAAGCTGAGGCAGCTGCCCTTTTTGCTAAAGAGGCAGGTGAGCAGGTGTTAGAGAAATGTTAAGGACCTACCAGCACCCAACTGAGATTTTCTTCCAGATGTGGAAGAATTGGAGACTGGAAAGGGGAATCATGTCATCACACGGGAGTCTCTGTTATTTAATGTCCCTCCCCAAATCATTTTATGCACCCCCAGTGACGTGTCTCCTCTGCTTGGAAGCACAGCCTAGGTCACACTTACAGGCCCCACACCATATCCTATTTTCTTTTTTTAATATTTATTTTATTTATTTATTCCCCCCCCCCCCACCGCCACCCCCTGAGTTGTTTTGCGCTCGCTGTCTGCTCTCTCTGTGTTCTTCTGTGTCTGCTTGTCTTCACTTTAGGCAGCACCGGGAACCTATCCTAGGACCTTCCGGAGTGGGAGAGAGGCACTTGGTCTCTTGCGCCACCTCGGCTCCCTGGTCTGCTGCTTCTCTTATTGCCTTTCCTCTGTGTCTCTTTTTGTTGCATCATCTTGCTGCACCAGGTCTCCGTGGGGGCCAGCACTCTGCATGGGCCAGCTCTCCACTTAGGCCAGCTTGCCGCACGGGCCAGCATGTCAGTCACCAAGAGGCCCCGGGAATCGAACCCTGGACCTCTTATGTGGTAGGCGGGAGCCCAATCGCTTGAGCCACATCCGCTTCCCTATCTTATTTTTTGAAACTTCTTTTTCACTAAAGTTTTAGATTAAGTAGCTTCCTGTTGCTTTGATTCTTTCTTCTAAAAAACAGGAAGAAACCAGAAAACACTACAAGTACATTCCAGTCCCAAGAGTGTAACTCGCCCTCCATGGATTTTAGTGAAATTGTCAAAGTAGAAAGAAAAAGGATTTAGGGCTGTGTAACAGAAAATCAGAACTCAAACAAATGGGTATTCCCCAACACCCAGATATATGACAGCTCAGACAAAACACCCAGATTATTGGCCATTTCTTCTTTTCATCCCAATGATCTGAGCACACACAGCTGAAACACAATTAAAAGCAAGACCAGGCTAACAGTGAGAGGGCCCAACTGTCTCAGGGAAACCCTAGCTGAGAGAACCCGCAAGGCTTTGCTGTACAGACCACAATTATTCATCTATGGTTTAGCTTTTCAGCACATGCCCTGGCTTCCATGTAAGATGATAAGGCCTCTATGTTCTTTCACATGTGGACTAAAGACTTCTGAATACTTAGATGAAGAAATCAGGTCCTAGTGATGGCAAAATATTTACACATTAATTTAAGCCTGTCCATGAAATTGGGGATAAGGAACGCTTCCACCAGAGAGGGAGGAAATTCAAAGAGACCAGAGCTATGGTAACACTTCCAAGGCATTTTTTTAAAGTAAAGGAGGCATTTTTCTGCCCCTTTCCTTTCCTTTTCTTTGCCCCTGGAATAATTTTGGGAAATCCTAAAGCTCCCAGTCCAAAAACAAACAGCATTGTGTCGGGGTGTGAGTGTGTGTGTTAGTGATCGTGTGTGGATGGAGGGGGCAACACATTCACACCACAGCAGCCGTCTAAAAAGCGGAATCACATTGCTCATCTCAAGACATTCTTTCCTACACTTACAAAATCTTTGCAATTGGTGCCACATTCCACCATATTTTTTTTTTTTAAGATTTATTTATTTATTTCTCCCCCCTCCCTCATTGTTTTGTCCTTGCTGTCTGCTCTCTGTGTGTTCTTCTGTGTCTGCTTGTCTTCTTTTTAGGCAGCACCGGGAACCGCTCCTGGGACTGTCCGGGGTGGGAGAGAGGCGCTCAATCTCTTGCGCCACCTCAGCTCTCTGGTCTGCTGCTTCTCTTAGTGTCTCCCCTCTGTGTCTCTTTTTGTTGCATCATCTTGCCGCACCAGCTGTCCATGCAGGCCAGCACTCCTGCGGGGATCAGCTTGCCTTCACCAGGAGGCCCTGGGAATCGAACTCTGGACCTCCTATATGGTAGACGGGAGCCCAATCGCTTGAGCCACATCCATTTCCCAGTTTCCACCATATTTTGATTATGCAAAGGGATTTCCAGTTTGACTTCTTATTTGCCCATGTCTGCAAAGGCTGGTTTGTTCTATTTCAGAATACCACTGTTTGGGAACAAATGTTCTACTGTTTAAATTGAACAATATGCAATATTTTTAAAAGACTTACAAATGTAAAAAAAAAAAAGAAAAGAAAAGAAAAAAGAAACAAAGGATATCCACAGAAGCATCTTCCTGGCTCTGGTTGGAAACAGTGGGTAGGTACTGTGACCTGAGACTGTCCTAAGAATTTCATGCATGTTTTAGTCTCCTGGCTGCTAAAACAAATACCATACAATGGGTTAGCTTAAACAAGAGGAATTTATGGACTCATGATTTTGAGGTTAGGAGAGGTACAAAATCAAGGGGTCATAAAGGCACTGCTTTCTCCCAGAAGACTGGCATTCTAGGGCTGGCTGCCAGTGATCCCTGGTCCTTGGCTTTTCTGTTACACGGCAATGCATGTGGCAGTCCCTCCTGGCTTCTTGGTTCTGTTGACTTCCAGCTTTTCCAATGGCTTTCTCTCCAGGTGTCTGAATCTCATTCTTCTTATAAAGGACTCCAGTAATAGGATTAAGACCCATTCAGCAAAGCTGAGGCCCTAATCTCACAGCCACAAAGAGACGGAGCAGGGATTATCTGATTCAGGTGGGCCACACCTTAACGAAAGTAACCACCTCAAAATGTCTGATTTACAATAGGTTCACACCCTCAGGAATGGATTGAGTTTAAGAACACGTTTTTCTTAGCTCCAAGCCACCACGGTATATATCAGTATATTTATTTCCAAAGCCCAATAATGAATATTACTAAGCACATTTTACAAATAGGAAACTGAGTCAGGCAGTCGGTAAGTGGGGGAACCAGGATTCAAGTCCAGTCTGTGGCTTTTGCGTTTTCAGCACTGAAAGTCCTATGTCCCAGGCACCTTCTCAGTCCCAGGTGAACTGGGACAATAGGTCACCTTACCTGTGACACTAACTGTGATCCTGGACTTACTACCATACACAATTTCTTAGACTTAGAACTTATTCGTATACTTGCAACTCCAAACCTCTTGTCCAACTCAATGAGCATTTTCAGCCAGGTACAGCCGGGGAACAGCAATGAATACAGATGGAAACCCTACTTTTCAGGCGACTCTTAGCAACCTAAAGGGAAGAAAGTACACATTATTTTATCTAGATTTCACGCAGCATCTTCCAGGAAGCATTATAACTGTACCAACACCAGATTTCTGTGTTAATGTGTGTATAACACGGATATTGATTTTCAGCTGGCAGTGCAATTATTTACTATGACAGTGCAACATCTTTGGTGAGAACAGTGTAGGCTTGGGGTGCTCGGAGCCACTCATCCATGCAAACAATTCTTGTCAAATATTTTAATGAGAAGAAAAGCGTGGCCGTCAAGATGAAAATCCAAGGTGACCTTTAGCTGTGCAACACATTGTGGATCATCTTACGTTTTTTTTTAAAGGCCCTTTGTGATGACGATGATGATGATGATGATTTCCTTATAGAGTTACTTTTTGGATGAGGGAGAGGAAGAGAAACAGATTTGGAGAATACTTTACAGAAAGCATCTTTGCTTCTGTGTTCTCGTGGACATTGGAGACCCAGCATCCAAACCCTTTTTCTCCTTAGAGGAGTCCCCCGTTGGCTGCATTGTGGGAGGAAGCAGGGCTGGCCTGTTCCCATGCTCTCCCCACTCTGTGGTGGGGAGGCTGCAGGCCTAGCTCGGCCAGCCTGCTGCTGCCATCCAGGAGTGAGCATCCTGAATGAATGACTCAAAGATGAAGGCACCGTTAGGAACTCCCTCATAGAGGTGAGGTTCAGGATCGGAGACAGTGAAATCCTTCACAGAAGGGCCCATGAGAGATGGTGGAGAGGTCATCCTCAGGTCCAGGATGATGCTCAGGGGGCCTGCAGGAGTAAGCCCATGGCAGAGGCTAAAAGGGTGAAGCACTTCTCTTCCCATCGGGAAGCAGCCACTGCCCCAAGCTCTCCAACTGCACCTGCCTGCTGCCCTGGCTGAGGCCCCTCCCTCAGTTCTTACCATCCAGAAGCCTAAGAGTTAACATCTCAGAACAGCAGGGGGGCAGCAGGACTCAGCTGATTGGACAGGGCCAAGTCCTCTGAATCATTAACTATCTTGAATATCAACTCAATATACCCTGATAAGATCCCCCTTTCCATTTAAGATAAGAGAGTCCCCTTCTATGCCTGTAACCCAAATCCCTGACTGAGACGAACACTTTCACACACTTAACTTGATGCAGGCTGCTTCAGGAAAGTAAACCTGCTCTTTAAAAAAAAAAATATTAAAAATTTTCCAAATTTTACAAGCGCTCTCTACCCACCACGTAGCATCTCACACCCTTCCCACTTCCTCCATCCCCTGGTAACTTCTAATCTACTTTCTGTCTCTATATATTTGCTATTTTTAGATATTTCCAATAACTGAAATCACACAGTATTGTTTATTTCACTCAGCACAATGTTTTCAAGTTTTATCCATGTTGCAGCATGTCTCAGAATGTCATTCTTTCTCATAACCAAATAATATTCCATTGTGTGGAATATTCCATTGTGCTTTTTGGCATGTATGGAGAAAAGTATTACAGAAATGCACCTTCTCTGAAGGCATTGATTTTGAATACTACATGTTAGTTTTAAAGTGTTAAACTATGAAATTCACGTGGTAAAAACTAACATGCATTTACATTTTACAGCTGGCAAAGGTTTTTCGCTACAAAGGACTTTCTTATAACCTCTGCATTTGAGATACAGGTTGACATATGACATGGTTCATGTTATTTCAGTTTACAGTGAGGAGACAGATTCAGCAAAGCTGAGTGGCCCTAATCTCACAGCCACAATGAGATGGAGCAGGGATTGCCATTTGGGCCTCCTGATGTCAAATCTTTCCCTCTTTCCTCTGTGTGTCACTCCTTCTCCAGGAAGGCTATTTCTCCATGGTTGAGGAATAAAGAGTCCCCTGCTGGCTAGAAATTCTACCACTTCTCTTACTTCTATGGTTTAAGGTATAGTCTCCAGGATGTGTTTTTCAAGCTATGCTTAAACAACTTTATTCCAGAACATTTCGTCAGGGACTATGTGTGAAAATTAGCTAGCTCTTACCTGAGAAAGTAGAGCATTGAGGGGATGGAGGGTCTCAAAAGGCCACAGGGCCTTTGCACTTGGTATTTCCATTGCCTGGAAATAAAACATGGCATAAACTCTCACAAAGATCAGTGGTATTCTGTTGTTCTGTTTTCCCTTTTCCACCCACTACCATCAGTGACACTGACTCCCTAATATGGTGGAAGTTGAAGGGTGGGTGTGGAACAACGGTTAGGGGGAAATATCAGTGAGAGAGGATAGGTTGAAAATCTTCCCCTGGTGATTTGATTATTAGCCCCTTCCTCCCTTTCCAACTGAAAAACTGTTCAGACAATAGAACATTCTTCCAGAAATTTTTGGTCAATATCTAAATGTTAGTTTCCTTGGGTGGACTGAACTCAAGCAAAGTTATAGAAATTAGCTTCATGCCATTAAGGTGGAGTTGGGGTAGGGGGAAAGCAAATCACCCAACTTAGACTAAACTAGATTAAGATCTTTTATGGTCCCAAGCAAGGGGAATGTTGTGGTGCTCCACTGACCCACATCAGATACAGTTTTAAAAATTATAAAACCAGCAAGCAAAAAACTTACATGTATACTGTTGTTAAAATAACTCTTTTGAAGAATTTCTTAATGTAAAGTTCTGGCTCAGCTCATCAAAATGGCTATTTTATTTTGGTACATGGGTCCATGCTCTGTCTTTCATGCAATCTGGCACTCAGCGGGAGTCAGAAGCCTGAGTCCCAGACCACACCCATTGACAGTATGCCCTGGGTTAGCCTCAGCAAGGCCACGGGATTACAATGTCTGCTTGGCTTCCACGATGAGCTGTACCTATGGCAGTGCTTGCTAAATGGAAAAGGGCTAGACAATGCAGGTATCATTAACCCCGAGATATCAGTCAAATATAGATTGCAGGAGCATCCTCAATGCTCCTGAGAATCTGAAAAAGCCAGTGACTCCAAACACATGCCACCCACGGAGCAATAAGGTAAGGGAAGCCACAACGGTTTTTTATGATGTTTTAAAGAGGGATAACTTGCAGCTTCCACATTTGTGGGTGAGGTTAACAAAAAGTCATTTTCAGACATAATACCAACAAATGTATATCCTACAGACCCCCTGCCAGGAAGTTACAAGACCATGTCCACACCAAAAGATAGGGAAAGACATGAACTCCAGGAAACAAGGATCAAACCTAAGAAAGAAGCTAAGGAGACCCAGAGGATGATGGCAAAGAGAGGTGCCAGGAAGACAGTCCAGAGGACAGCCAGTCCAGGTTGAGCAGGAGAATGGGGTGGTGCTGGAGTCTGGAAGGGTAGTCTCCTAGAAGGATCCAAAACTGACCAAATACCAGATGTGCTTAAAAATGCTTGAGATGAGATTCACAATTATGATAGCATCTGCAGGTGAATTAATGAGAGGTACATAGAAAACAAAGCTATTAGCAACTCCAGGGAAAACAAAAAGCTATACACAAAAGGAAATGCAATCACAGTGTAATCAATGGCTCAGGCATGGATAATATTTTCATGGTCATAACAAGGTAAACACTGAATACTGAACTAAATACAAACTGTGACATAATGCTACTGGGAAAGAAGGTAATAGGAAGTGGGCCTGTGTGTTGTCTGGCTTGTGTGTGGTGGTGCAATGGTGGGGAAAATGCATTAAGAGCCAGATCCTCATGTTCTAGAGTAGGAAGTTAACAGACAATACCTAGACTGAAAAATCAAGAGAAACTATGCAAACACGTTCTTTAGAAACAAGGAAATAAGTGCCCAGAGATATATCAGGAAGAAAGAAATGAAAATGGCCACCTCCAACACATGGGATAAGGGTGGGTGGATGGAAAACTGCGAAGGCAAGGAGGAGCCTTATTGACTCTTCTTTTGAATCTAAAAACATGTATAACTTTGGGGGAAAGTTTTTAATTCAAGGAGAAAAGTTGGGGGCGGGGGAGGCTCTGGGTCCAGATGACAAACCAGACAGGACAGAGGTAATGCCGCAAACAAGGAGGAATGAAAACAGAAAGTGCAGCGGCGGGATTAAGCCCCGCCAGCGGTCCATCTTGACTCTGTCTTTGCCACGGGAATTAATAGGTTACAGTGAGCATCTCTACCTGGGAAAGGCCTGCCTGGCTCGCCGGGTCAGCTCTCCACAAACACTGACAGCGGTGGTAATGAAGCTGCCAGTCTCGGGGGCACGCAGGCGACACATCTGCCGCGGGCCAGCCTTGCTGTCTGTCAGCTTTCTCAAATGCAGATTGCCCGGCCTCACCAACGTGTCACTCGCTCCCCAGTGCATGGGCACTGGCCACTGTCACTGCTCATTTTCACAATTAGGCCCCCGTTTGTCCAGAGCAGGTTTCTTTTTCTTTAAGAAGACAGTGCCGCTCTGAGTTATGCCAAAATCTTTGGAGAGCCCACATACTGGTCCAGAAACAGGTTCTTAATCAAGGGTCCGGAAAGGGAGGTGGGCTCTGCAAGCCCTGTGAAAATCTATGCAAAATTGTACATGAATGCAGAAGAGCATTTATTTTGTGCAAAAGGGTGGAGTTTGTGACACGAAGCACTAGACTAAAACCACTGGTGACCAGGCCAGGATAAAGTGGTGTCACCATTTTAGGGCAGGAATGGGGAAAGGGAGGAGTCTTGAAGGGGCTCTAGAGGGTCCTAGCTCATTCCTAGCCCTGCGATTTCAATTTCTTCATTTTCCAGGAGTGAGGCCAGGTAGCAGCCTCATACGAAGCCAGTGGTGTCCGCTTCGTGTCGTGAGAAAGGGGCAAAGTCATGGTGAGCTGAACAGAGCTTCCCTCTTGGACAGGGCCCTGGAGTTTACACGGCACTCTCCCTGCGGTGTTGCCTGGTACCCTTCGACAGCCTGGGAAGGAGACAGAGGCCCTGAGCTCTTTGCAGCGACTTTGAAGGGGAACGAGATTCTTCAGACACCGGTGTCTATAAGGGATAAAAAGCAGGTATTTGCAGTGAAGGCCTCGCTGCCAAGGACACGTGGTGGTATTAAAGGACACTGCTGCCAGAGCCACCGGATGTGGATTTAAATCCCATTTCTGCCATATTAGAGGAGAGACTTGAGGCAAGTAGTTTTATACCTGTAAATCCCAGTTTCTTCCTCTGTTAAACGAGAATCATTTTTCCCAAGTTGTTAAAATTTTCTGAATGTTATATAAGCATATGCTAAAGCATTGGATGCCAGGCCAATGGTTAGCATTCAGTCGATGGTGACTAGTACTATTACTTTTTAAAATATGTGTAAATAAACATCATAGAACCTCACTTTTTCTTGTAAGGAGAAAATAATTTAGCACAATATATATTTTTTATTCCAATAGTAATATTCCTACATAACTCACAATCACCTTTAAGTTTCTTTAGGGTGGTGGTTCTCAACTGGGAGTGATTTTGTTCCCCTGGGGACATTTGGCAATGACTGGAGACATTTTTGGTTGTCCCAACTGGGTGGGGGGTGGGCATGCTACTGTCATGTAGAAGGCAAAGGCCAGGAATGCTGCTACACAGCCTACACTGTACAGGACAGTCCCCACAATAAAGAATTTTCCTACTAAAAGTGTCAACAGTGCTGAGGTTGAGAAAGCCTGCTCTAGCCATTAGATATGAAGCTTAAGTAGGAAAAATATATTCTAAGAACGCCACTGAGCACTCTGTTCTTGGAAGAAACAGTAGCATGGTTTTAAAAGCAGCGTTTCCTGCTGCCTGGCCTGTCTGATGCCAATCAATGGGCATGAAAATCATAACTGCAGCTCTGGGGCTGGGTGAGACCCAGTACTGGTGGGTACCACACTGGATGGGCAAAGAGAGCTGGCTATTGCAAAAGAATTTTATGGAAACCAAAAGTTTTATAATTCTCTGTTTTGTTATGAATTTGAAGTTTCACTAGGAAATATATATATATATATATGTATTTTTTATTGTGGGTAAAAATCAAATTTTTCACAATACAAACCAGTATTTGTAAAATGATATATAGATATATATATATGTATATGTGCATTTGCTTACATAAATGTTTTTTTTTTCATATATATTTTAAAAGATGCTTAGATTACATAAATGTTACACAAAAATTACAGGGATTCCCATGATATCCACCTCCCACACCTCCCATAACATCTCACATAAACATCTTTCATTAGTGTGGCACATCACTCGCAATGGATATACACATCCTGGGGCTTTGCCACTAAGCATGGACCATAGTTCACATTATAGGCCACACTCTCTCCCACACAGTTCTGCATGGTATATGCTGATGTAAAATGGCCTATATCTGTCGCCACAGCGTCACTCAGGACAACCCCCAAGTCCTGAAAAAAGCCCCTGTATTACTACTGCCCTTCCCCTCCCTGCCCCGAAAGTGTCTAGTGGCCACTGGCTCCACCTCACTGTTATAATTTCTTCCATTGCTTGAATCACAATATGTCTACAACAGAATACGATTAAGTCCACTCTAGTCCATAGCTCTTCCCCCAATCCTGAGGGAACTGGAATGGTGATGTACAAATATATTTTTAAAGGTAAATTGATACCTATTTAAATTAGTTTTTCAAAATTTTTTACTGTGCTAACATATATACAACTCCAAGTGTCCCATTTTAACCACTTTCAAGTGTACACTTCAGTGGTATTAATTCCATTCACAGTCCTGTTGCTACCATCACCAACAGTCATTCCCCAAACTTTTTCATTGCCTCAGTTTAGAGCACCAGAGTGCTATTTTTCAAGTGCAACTTTTTAATATCCAAAAAAGCCTTTCAAGCATTATTCTAAAATTAGGCTTGCTCTGATTGAGTTTGTTGACAACAGTATCTTCATATCATGGTTTTTAAACTGTCAACCATCCTTGCAAATTACTGTCTTGGAAACCATTGCGCACAGACAAAAATCTCAGCTATAGGGAGCTCGATTGGTATGCAACAACTCCCTCCTTGTTTTCTTATTGGGCTTTAAAAGATGGCAAGGAGAAATGATAGAACGAATAACATCACCTGCAGTTCCTTTTCTCTTTTATTATAAATCTGTATTCAAATATGGTAATATGAAGATGTATCTATCATGTTTTGGAAAGGACACCCAAAGTGACACAAGGACTCCAATGGTTGAATGGGGGAGAGGGGGTGTCCCAGCTCTCAGAGCTATTTTCCACTCCCTCATCAGTCTTTTGTTTGAAAGTCTTTGCTAAGAGTCAAGTCTCAACTGATAAGGCCTTGGAGACATAATCATTTTCCATTGATGGCACCTTGCAACCAATTCACAAACATTTCATATTAATATTGAGCAATTTCCCCACATTCTAATCCATCAAAGTAGGCTATTAATCCTTCCTGTACCATTCTCTATTCAAATGCTAACAATTTTCTTCTCACACGCTAAAACATTTGTCCGACAGCCCCTCACACAAAGACCCTGCTTTGTTAGCAATGATGGATCAGAGTGTTAATAGGAAAGATGAGATGTAAATTATATCATTGATACTGTACATATGTAGAGGAAAAAAATCTTCTTAAAAGATCATTTGTATGCTAAAGATAATGAAAGTGATCCCATGGTACAGCAACCTTAATTTTCCTTTCTAAGAGGAAAAAAAAAGTTCTTTATGTTAGAGAATATGGAAATCCATCATGATTTATAATGGCACAAATGCCATCTTTTAGTTGCTGAAAAAATTATATATGTACAGTTCCTTTTAAAGAACTTATTGAAATGACTCATAAGAAACCTTGTTAAAATAGCTCCTAAGAATTGGATGCCCCCTGGTTGCCAAGAGAACAATTTGGATAACAGAGCTCAACTGAACAGGGGTAAAAAACGATAAGTGTGGCCATTTGGGGTGGTGAGTGGACTTAAATTTATATTCATTATTTTAAAACATTGGATGGTATGGAAAGTTCGTGGGTGTGTGTGAATATACCTAGGGTCCTATAATGACAGATGTAAAGTATGATGTGTTACGGAACAGTATGTGATCGATAATATTAACACAAGGCTCTTCCTTTCCAAGAGCCTTGGCATATGCTATTGCTTGCCTGGAAAACTTTTTCTTTATCTCTTTGCCTGGGTTAAGTTTCATACATATCTTTCAGACAACAGCTGGACCATCATCTCTCATGCAAACCTCCCCAGGCACTCCTCCTTGTACCACACTGTCCTCCAAATCGAAATCAAATCCCCAGAAACACATTTCACTATTTTTTCATGACACTTACTATGAGTTATAATAATTTATGCATGTATGATCAGTGGTGGAATATCTGTCTACATACACCAAAAGGCTGATTCTGTTCGTTCTTGTATCTCCAACACCCAGCCTAATGCTTAGCACATAATAGTTGTTCAATAAATAGTTGATGAACAGATGAATAAATAAACTTAATTGGCACAGGACATTTTACTGGGAGTTTGAGGAATAAATATAAGCATAAGACACAGTACCAAGAAATCACCAATTGTTAGTATAATTTAAAAGATAAAACACACAGCAGAAAAATTTGAATCCCCAGGCTCTGATCCATTTGGGAACTTGTTCCCTTATTCGGTATGTGCTTTTGGCTTCCTTTAGAATCTAAATAGCCTCGAATTTAGAATGCAACCTATGATGGTGGTTCTTCTCTCTGTTAAACATTATTATGACTTGAGGATTAGACCTGCCCAGAGGTATTAAGAGCTCCTGTTCTCTGGAAGCTCCTGTGATGAACTGAACTGGACACTGAGTTTCCGGGTATTTAATCCAGGGAGTTAAAACTGCTTCTGGCCCTAAAGCAATGAGGCCTAATACCCAGACAGGTGAGAAAGGAGGGGGGAAGAGAAAACCAGAGGGGTGCCAGTGGGGGGAATATTCCATAGGCTTGCTCAGTTGATTGGTTATGGCCTCTGGTCACTGCTTTCTCCGCAGGCTTCCCAAAGCCCTCCCCGAGAGGGCATCAGGAGGAGGAAAGGATCCTGAAGGAGGACACAAAGGGCCCTAGGAATATACAGGCTTAGAAAGGGAAACTACAGTGGAGGCCACAGCCCCCCAGGCCTTCAGCAGTCAGGGTGAGCCAGTTCCTCCAGCAGGAGGGCTGCCCTGGGCCTCCACACACAGAGCCCACTGGGCCTCAAGCATCCTGCAAACAGCTGTCGACTTGGCCTGCATCTCCTCCAACACTGCAGACATCCTGATCCCTCCCTGATGAAAACAGGGACCTACCTGGCAGGACTGAAGTCTCCAACAGCCTGCACAGAGCACTCGGAGACTGCGATGGGGAAGCTCACCTTTGTTCTTAATCTTAAGGAAAACACCTGTTTGTGTACAGTGGAAATGCTCTTCCTGCTCCCTGCTGAATATCTGCAGTAAACACCAAGCAATCATTTTTAAAACAATGTATGGGGAGTCTGGCATGCCAGGCTTTCGGAATAGCACTTCCTGTTTTGGCTCATTGATTTAATCCATTTTTCTCAGTCCATGTGCCTCTAAAAGAGAATGTAATATAGCCACAAGACAACAGGTGGCTTTTGTTCTCCTTTTCCCATCAAGTGTCTGAAAAGCTCCTTCTTGGAAGTTAAAATAATCCAGGCAAGTGGAATCCTGACCTGCTGGAAGAGTGGCTAAAAGAGCGACTGAAGAAGATTCCTGCACCTGGTAGATCACTGCACAGGCTGAACTTGGTGAAGGACTGGAAAGGTCAATGAGAAGATGTTCAATCCAGCATTGTTTATAATAACCAAACGATGGAAGCAAGCTAGGGGAATGGTTATGTACATTATGGTATAGTTCAATAGTGGAACATCATGAAACTGTTGAACAAAACTTGGGGTAATGCCTATGAGACAATGGTATGAAAAATGGCTAGATACAAAATAATCTACATAGTGTCATCCCAACTACGTACAAAATGCCTAGAAAAAGATTCCAAGGAAGCTTGCTGCCAGGAGGTAAAAGCATGGACCTTTTCCTCCTAACTTTGTTTCCTCTTTTGTATTTTCAAAATTTTCTACAAGGAGAAGTGCATTGCTTTTATACATAGAGAATTACTTTCTGACTGTCTGCCTGTCAGTCAGTCTATATCTATCTATCTATCTATCTCTATTATCCAGCAATCAGTCATGTTTTATAAGGCAAGAAAACTAATTTACTGATGATACCATATATTGAACTGTATTTAATGCCACCCCCAGGCTTAGCTTCCCACCTGCTGGCTCCATATCACCATGCCCTGTGCTCCAAAAGGCAGGATTTCCAATCATTCTACCACCCTCCCCTAAATAATCCAAAGTGCACTCCTGAGAAAGCCAGTTTTCTTGGGGTGCCTTTGATGACTAGTGGGATCCTGGGAATCCAGGGCATTTTAAACATAAAGGGATATTTTATCTGGCTTTCCAAAAAGCTTGATAGCCATTCTGGAAATGGAAGAGAGAGGAAAGTAAGTTGGCAGTCTATCCTGAAGCATTAGCAGGGCCGCCATCCAATTGCACTTTATGCAATTCATCTGAGAGCATTTCCTCCAAACAGCCGCTCACTTATTACTGGTGCTTTCGCTCAGTGGT
>JAQZBX010048161.1:0-20279 GCA_029593785.1 Cabassous unicinctus | reverse complement strand
GGCTGGCGTGTGGGGGAATCCAGTGTGGAGGGTGACGCAGTAAAGAAGCTGCGGAGACGAGGCTGGTGGCGCAGGTCTGTTTATTCAGGAAGTGCAACACCTTTTATAGGGAATAGGGGGATGTGGCGATTGCCGATTGGCGGGTTCAGGAGCGGCGGGAAGATTGTGGCACGAACAGGGAGGAGGGTAGGGATTGGTGGGTTTAAAGATGAATGGTGGTTGGGGATTCGTGGGTTCTCGTCGCCGGCAGTTGAGAGATGCGGGCTTTTCTTAACTTGGGCGGCTTGAGAGACGCGGGAAGCTGCTCTCTATCCTAGCCCCAGCGGCCATGTAAAGGGGGGTTAGGAGGGGGTAGGGGGATAGGGAGCGGCTGTCAGGGTCTATAGGGTGCTGGAAGAGCTAGAGGGGGGGGCAGATGAGATGTTTTCTATATCCTACAACATATACCAATGGATATATTTTTATAGAAGGAGAGATAGACAGATAATGGTGCATGAAATGTCAGAGAATCTTTAAAATACATGTGCCTTAACCATGGCTTTCACCACATTCCTTAGGTAACATTGGAAAACAGCAAAATCGCACCATTTTCTCATTACAATTAGGGTCATTATGCAAACCTCACTAAGCACACCCTGGGAGAGCAGTGGGGTCCAGTGTTGAGGAGCACAGTTCCAGACACTGGGGCTTCTCTCACAGATATGTGCTTTTGGAATATTATACACCCCTTCTATGCTCCTCTTTGTAGTTTTAAATCTGTAGTGAGAGGTAACATTGACACCTACTTCATATATTTTGAGAAAATATATTATATATATAAATGAAATAAGATGAGGGTGATATGTGCTTAATCCAGAATACGCACATAAAAAGAAATCCTATTTTCTTGGGTAGTATCATTGCCACCCAGTTCCCTGAGAACCTAATATCTGCTCTGGGCCCTGCCTTCCCTGAATATGTTCTATCACATAGTCTGCTACACAGAAAGAAGAAATTAAATAGAGTATTTCCTTTCCTGATTGAAACCAGCCTAAAACTAGCCCTGCTGCTATGGGAGAGGAGCACCAGTCCTGGGGTTCCCAGATATTCCCCATTAGATGATTGAGTTTGAACAGAGGCCATTCATCAGGGAATTTGAATTGAGCTGAGTTATTATTTTTGCCATTTAAAAATGCTTTATATATAAATAAATAAATAAAAAAATAATTATTTTATGGAGAACACAAGATTTTGAGTATGTTATTGGAAATGAATGAGAAAAATAGTAGTCAATTTGGAAATTTTCCAGATCAGAATGTATTTGTGTATACAGGTATCCAGTGGGAATTGCTGCAACTGGATTGCAGGGGAGACTTTGCATATTCCAGGGTCTGTGACAGACTCTTCTGCAGCCTCTGGATTCATTTTCAGTAGCTAGAACATGAACTAGGTCTTCCAGGCCCCAGGGAATTGGCTGGAGTGCATCTCAAGCATTAGTAATGGTGGCAGAGCAACTACTCTGAAGATTATAATAAGGGTCAATTCACCACCTCCATGGACAATACCAAGGACATGCTTATCTGTAAATAGTCTGAGACTTAAGGACATGGTGGTTCATTATTGTGCAAGAAACCCAGTGAAGACAAGTCAAGGTGACCCCAGATACAAACCTTTCTGTCCTGGCAGAAAGAGGCTGTTGGTCTCCAGGGGATGTCAAGATCCATTGAGCAGAGGGCCAAGGGTAGATGCCAATGGGACTGGTTTCCTGCCAGGATCTGTGATTTCCTTTACATCTATTAGTTGTCCAAAGAATATCTGTAGACTTATGATTCTGTCCTACAACTGGCATTGCTAAATTAGAAAATATTTGTTGTATTTTGAGAAAATAATCTCACATGTATAAACAGGGAAGTGTCACTTATGGAGGCAGAAAAACTCAGAGGGCTCTGTGGTAGGCTAGGGAGCTGTCAGCCCATGGAACAAGTCTGAATCTGAGTGAAAGAGTGGAAGGTTGGATGGCATTTTCTTCTACTGCTATTTAGTCAAAGGATGATCCAGATAGCCATTGGCACATCAGAGAAAAAGTTGCCAGTCAAAGAATTCCCATGCCTCTTAGGAATGAGACTGCCTTAGTTTTCCTGTAGTGCTCAGTTATTATCTGGGAGTAGCCCAGGGTTGCCTGTCTTTTGTACTGTCTTAGTCCATTAGGCTGCTATGACACATACCAGACAAGGGATTGGTATAATCAACAAGAATATTTTGGCTTGCCATTTGGGAGACCAGAAGTCCAACATCAAGTCATTGGAAAGGAAATGCTTTCTACCCTAAGATGGAGCTATTTAGGTATGGCTTGTCACAATTCTTGGGTTTCCATGGATTGTACCTCTGTCTCACATCACAAGAAACTCTCTCTTCCTTTGTTATAATGTTATGGTTCTTCAGATTTCCTCTAACTTCCTGCAATTTACTCCACCCTTTGTTGTTCTCTGACTTCTGGTTTATTGGTTCCTCAATTTATATGGTAATATGTATTAATTAATATGAATTAAGCATCATCCTGATTCAGTGTGGTCATATATTAATTAAAAATAACATATTCAAATGATTCTATTTACTAATAAGTTACTGCCTCAGAAATTAAGGTCATGTGTTTGAGGAGGTACATAATTCAACCCACCAGGACAAAAGCAATGTCATAGATTTGAGAATGCAGCACCGGGCCCTTTGGCATTATGTTCAATGAGGTTGGATGACAAACAGAGTTTTTATGAAAGAATATATGGTTTTATTTGACTTTCCTGAATGATATATAACAGCAAATATGTGGACAGCAAATAATTGCACTTTCCAAGTTTACCTCATTTGCAGTGTTCCATATTTCTGTGATATGTCTTATGGATCAGAAATGACATTCTTCTGAAAATGCGTTAAACATAGAGTAAGAACACTCTTTCCCATTATCATTGGGTTCTTTCCATTTACAAAAAATATTTGAGAAGATAAGTTTATATTTTCCTCATCATATCCCTTACTACCCAGGAAAAAGTGAGGATTTACCATAATGCTGAGTGGGGAGGTGTAGAGAAAGGGACCTGCATACCTCAGAACCAGCAGATTCCTCTTGATGGAGTTTATAGAGTCAGGGTGTTACCCATACAGAGTGACCTCAAGCTTCCCAAGTGCCAGGAAGTGGGGTTTATGGTAGTCTAATTATGGAGTTCAAAAGTAGGAAGTTTGTAAGGTTTTCACATCTCAGCTACATTCTGAAAATAATAATGTACAGATATGGAGGTCAAAATTCAATCTCCACATTCCTGATGGAGAATTTTCTTTCTTATTTTATTGCAGGTTTGTTTAGAGAAATATACTACCATTTATTTTCCACACTCTAACATCACAATCTTCTGAAAAAAATTAGAAAACTCAAAAATGAGGGAAAAGTGTGGATCTTCATTTTCAGTGTAGTGTATTAATATAAGAGAAAGTGCAAGATAACATAGGGAAACAACCATATTGCAAATATGGAGATTGTTTTAGTGGACTGGATAAAAGATCAAACCAGCCACAGCATTTGCATAAGTGAAAACATAATTCAATCAAAGCACTCTCTTCAAATCTAGGAAGCCAGGAAGAGATGAGGAAGATACGGAAAAAAAGTTTGAAACTAACACAGTCCTGCCTTTAAAGCATATTACAAAGATTCAGTGGTCAAAACAGAATGGTACTTGCATAAGGATAGATATATTGACAAATGGAATCTAAATTAGAGGTCAGCAATAGACTCTTACATCTAGGGCCATTTGATTATTGACAAGGCTTCCAAGTCCACTCAGCTGTGAAAGAATAGTCTCTTCAAATAGCTGTGCTGAGAATGCAAAGAAAGTATTATATCAGTTCTAAGAAACAACTATATGGATGTATAAGGGGGCATGGTATTTTTTCTTTTGTAGTAATGAAAACATTCTAAAATTGACTTTGGTGATGGTAGCACAACTCTGTGATGGAAATGAGAGCCACTGAGTGTAAACTTTGAATGGATTGTACAAAATATGGGGCTGTGTAACACAGTAAATCCAGGGGTAGAATATGGACTGTGGTTAACAGGACAAATATGAGAATATTCTCTCATGAACTATAAAAAGGTATATAATTTATACAGGGTGTTATCAATTGGGTGGGTGGCAATTTGTCCAAAGATAAGAGTTGTCATTTGCATTAGGAGCGTGAGGATTCAGAATTGCAGGTCCATGCTATGTGCACAACGAGACTGAACACTTGGTATTTTTCAGCCTATGGAGGCTGTTACTCTGTGGAAGCATAGAGGAGATACAGCTTCATCACAAATGAGGCCATCCATAATACTCTGTCATCATTAGTGGTTGACCATTCTCCAGCCCTCTTCCCAGGGGCCAGCCTTTCCCTTCAGGCCTGGAAGCCTCCCTCCTCTACATAAAGTAGAAAATCAGGGGCAGTTGCCCAAATTTCTTTCCCATGCCCCATAGAAGGAGCCTTGTGACTTTTTACCAGAAAATGTAGGGTGGATTGTTATTCAGGACTCAACATTTTATAAGAGATGAAAAACTAGGAATTTGGATGCAATATTCAAAAATCTGGTTCCAGTGAACAAAGGGGAATCCTGAGGCCAGAAGGAGTGATGGAACAGGCAAAGACACTCAAGACCTCCCATCAGGCATATTTCAAGAATATGAGAAAATATATATTTCATAAAATAACAGGCTGACTATATACCAAAATTTTACTTTTCAATAAAAGGAACATAAACAACAAAGCAGGAGAAAATATACAACAGACATGGGAAGAAAATAAATTCATGGATGACTAATTAACACCAGGATGGAGGTTAGGGATCTGAAGATAAAATTACATGAGTCCACAGTCCCTCTCCTAGGTATATACCAAACAAGAATTGAAAGCAGACATCAAACATGTACTTTTACAAGACTGTTCAGAGTAGCATTTTTCATAATTGCCAAAAGGTAACTACAGCCCAAAGATCCATCGATTGATGAAGAAATAAAAAAAATATATGATATATACTTTCAATCAATTATTCATCCACAAAAAAGAAATATACCCCCAGTAAATGCAACAACTTGGATGAACCTAGAAAACAAACTAAGTGAAAGGAGCCAGGTACAAAAGACTTACAGGCTGTATTTATATGAAATGTCCAGAGTAGGTAAATCCATAGAATGGAATCCAGCGTCTGGGGAGAGGGAAAGATTGAGAAATGACTAGTTAATAGATACAAGGTATCCTTTATGTATGATATAGATATTTTGGAGCTTGACAGAGGTGATTGTACAATCATCTGAATGTACTAAATGCCAATGTATTTTACACTTCAAAACAGTTAATTTTATGTTATGTGAATTTCATCTAAATAAAAACTTAAATTAGAAATCTTAGGCCTATGGACATGCCCATGGAAAACATAAACTAAATAAAAGTCACTGAATTTTAGTGTCTACAGATGCCCAGTCACTTGATCAACCACTAAGGAGGCTGTGGAGACCTGACACTAAGCATGATGTTAGTGGTGTAGTTCCATGAAGAGAGGGCCTGGGGTCATAGTGAGGAATATGGGAGAGATGGCCTCATTCTACTTCCAGAACTGGTGAGAGCCACAAAGATGAACATCTCTTAACAATTCACTAAGATGTATAATTTTAACCTCTGTGCTCATTCTCTTTAATAAGTGTAAAAATACAAAGTCAAATTACAAGAAATTTTAGCATTTGTCAAAGAGTTACCTACTGACTCAGTCTCTTTCATTTCTTCACTAGTCCTACACAAGGGGCAACACAGACACCTTTGAAGTAAAGACATTTAAAACTTTTTCACTACTGCTAGAAAATATCCGGTTATTTAAAGATTTCTCTGTCATTTAACATGAATTAAGTCTAACCACTACAGACATATTCAGCACCATGTGTTAAAAAGTATGAAGAGATAATTTTGAATCTTTCTGGAACTTCTATGATTTAACTCTGTATTACTATTCAATGGTTTATTCTCATAAAACATAATCACCAAATAATGACTGAGTCAGCAGGTCTTGTCCCTGAACAACCTCAGATCCTAGGACTCCTGGATTGAGTACTCTGTGGAAACATCATGACTGAAGGAAGGTCAGGGTTGGTCCAGCCTGTAGAGGGCACAAAAGACACCCTTACAACAAGGCTCAGTCCCAGGGGCAAGTACAGAGAGAAGCTAGAGAATGGTTTCCTGTCAGGGACTATGTCTTCCTCTCCCTGCCTAGTGAAGCAGCTCCCCCACCCAAGGATATCTCTCATCTTCCAAATTCTCTGATATCCTCAATTATTTGACTTTCTGAGAAAAAATATATATTTGCTATTCAAACTTGCAAATCAGATTCACGTGGCTTCCACAGAACATTGGTTTGGAGCAGGTCTCAATTATACAGTGAAAAGAGTTTGTAGCATTCTTTAGACATTTTTTTCTCATTTCATTTCCCCATATAATATATCAATCATACTACTCTTCAAATTGTCTTTAGTTGCTGTCCTAGAGTTTACAATACACATTTTTAAGTAATTTGAGACAACCTTCACCTAACACTATCCTTCTTTACATCTACTGTGGGTAACTTATAAGCATATATTTCCAATTATTCCCTTCTTCTCCCTTGTAAGATTACTGCCATTCATTTCACACAACCATATGTTATAATCAACCAGTGCATAATTACTGTCACTGCTTTATACAATTAATTTTAGAACATTTAAGAATAAGAAAACTATTTTATTTAAGCTTCATTATTCCAATACTTATGTTTTCTCTTTCATAAAAAAGGTAAAATTTTCCTACCTATACATTTTTCCTTCTCCCTGGCAAATTTTTAAATGTAGTTTTTAGGACATGTCTCTTAGCGATAGATCAGTATGATTTTTTCCCTAAGAATGTATTTATTCATACTTCCTATTTAGAGGATTTTGATTTTTAACACTGTATATTACATGTAGCTCTATTCTTGGTCACATGGCTGCTCAGGAAATTTCTAATGTAATTCATATCATTCTTTTTTTATAGGAAATATTTTTGTTTATTTTTTAACATGATATATTTTCAGACTTATGTTGTTTGTAAATAATTTACCTAGACTTATTTTTGTTTTTCTTCCTTTGGCTTTATTTTGTTTCTTCTGTTTTTGTTATTTTAGTTGTTATTTTTCATTTATTGTCTTCTGTGAGCTTCCTGTATCTGTGGCATTTAGAGTCCACAATTAATTTTGGAAAACTCTTGCTATTCTGGCTTCAAATGGTTCTTTCTTCCTTTTACTTGCGGTATTCCATTTACACATATGTTGCATCATTTGAAATTGCCCCACATTTTTGGAGAATATGTAATTCTATGCTTTTTTCACTGTTATTCTAATTTGGGAAGCTTCTATTGATATATCTTCACACTCACTAATTCTTTCCTCAGCCTTTTCCATTCTATTGATGATCTCATCAAAGATATTCTTCATTTCTGTTACATCATCATCATCATCATCATTATTTTATTTTGGGTGATCTTGTTTATTTCCTATTTTCAATCTCCCTTTAACATTAGCCAACTACTGTTTCACATTGTCTACTTGTCACATTGGTACCCTTTACATACTAAACATGATTTATGCCCTTTCCTGACTACAGGGCCCCTAGTCTCTTTCCTTGAAGGTCTTATCCCTTTTTAATATGCCCTTACTTTAGGAGAAACAGAAAGCCAAGGGGAAGTCTTGAGCAAGGAATAATTTACTTCCTAAACTGGAATATGTCTTTGAAAAAACATATGGACAGTAGGCTTTATAAATATGAAGGACCTGAGTATATTTCACAATGATTGCTCTTCCACTCTCCTTGCCACAGCAAAAAGTGCACCTTCTATATCCCTACCTTGAATATCTTGTCAGGTTCTGCTGAAAAATTATGCAAATGTTTGCCACCTCAAGACTGTGGCATAAGGAGTCTCTCACTCTCATGCTTGTGCACACTCAGCCTCCAGCCTATCAAAAAAATCACATTTAAGTGCTTGTACTAGTTTCTGGCTCTGTTGGTTTCAGCTTGAGGTAAATCTCAACTATGTCTCTATTGATGACCCCCTTAATCTAGCCATTTAGCATTCAGTCTACTCTTATTTCATCACCTATGATAGCTATTAGTTTAGATTGACATTTTAATTGCTATATTTGATCATACCTATTGACTTAATTATTAATTCCTGTTGTCTTCACTGTTATCCTGTGTGTGTATGTGCCTGTCAGATGTACCAAATCTCTGGAGGAAGGTAATATTCATTACTTGTCCTTTGTTGGTTTTTTTTTTTTCTTGATTGTATTTAATTCATTTTAATAATTGCCATATTTCTGTTGAAGTTGACTGTCTAATCCTGTGGTCTGTATACATTTGTCCTTTTAAGATTTTAATATATTAACCATAATTACTTTAAAATTTTGGTTTTATATTTTAGTTACAGTATTTGGTTCAAATATTAACAAATTCTATTAGATTATCCATTTTGACTTCTCTTTTGCTTTTTTCTTTCCCCAAAAACTTTTTGTTGAAAGGAATACATGCTGGATAAGATAGTGGATATTGTTACATTATTTTTCTTTAATATTAATCTTATTATAACCCCTTTTATTCTGCTTATGTGAACATGCCCTAATTTCTGCTGTGAACTTTTTGTGGTCTGTGTGTGCATTCCTAATGGTTGTCAGGGTGGTGGGGGAGTTTATACTAATGGAGGAGCATTCTCTGATCTCCTGATTGAGGCTTATTCTTAAGCATGACTTGTGAACCTAGAGTTAGGGTTTGGCCACCTATATGTACCTTTCCTTTCTCCACAGAGTCAGTTTTGTAGTTAAATTGAATTACTCCTTTTGAGGGTAGACTCTCATTTTCCCCATCTCTTCTCTCCCACAGCTGTAATAGCTTTTCTTCCATCAGAATCCTCTGCTACTTGTGAGGTGAAGGCAGTGTGGTCCCAGCATGAAATCTACCCTTTAGAGTGGCCTCCAGGGGACACTCAGGACACTACAGCTCCAGGGTCATTTTCTGACAAAGGCAAAGGAGGGTGTGATTTTTATATGCAGTTTCCTTTAAGGGTTTGCATTCCTCCATCTCACCCAGTGAACAGTTGTTCTGACCACTGATTTGATTCTCCTCCCTGTACCTCCCCTCACAGCACTTCTGCCTGGGATTTTCTGAATGCCATATGCACACAGCCCTAACTTTGCAACATGCTGTATGATATCATTAATCTCCAAATTCTCCGACAATCCTAGATTCTTTAGTGTCAAGAACAAGTCCATTTCACATCATGTTGCTGCCTCACCCAAGTGGAAATAGCTACGGATGAATGTCTTACCATATTTAACTTTAAATCAACAACTAATATTATTAAATTGTTAGTTTGCAATATGCTATATTCAACTTCCCTGTATGATATGATGAGATATATATATATATATTCAGAGATGAGAGGATCTACCTCACTCAATCAGGTTAGGAGAGTGAGGGTGAGAAGGGTTGAGCTTCCTTCAGTTGCACAGGTGTGACAAGTCAGGAGCAGAAGCAAGACAGGTGTTCCCAGGGCAATTACGTTGTCTAAGGTGAGGTCACAAATAGGTCCTTTCTGACTCCCATGGAGGATAATACTACTAATGGCAGCAATGAATATAACAGCAGTGACAACTTACTAAGATTACTAGTGAAGAATGGTATCAAGAAAATGGAAAAGGTGGCACCAAACACCCTACCCACACTGATATTTCAAAAATCATCCAGAATTCAATAGAACCAAAATTGTCAGGGAATATATACATACTCTATATTCCATTTTTATACCATATATTTGTGTGTGTGTGTGTGTGCGTGTGTGTGTATCTATATCTCTATCTATATCTATCTATCTATCTATATATATATATGCAATGACTGGGGTATTGGCACAATGACCATATTTCCAAAGCCATCCTTAGTCCTTGGCTGCTTCTGAATCACTGAGAAGCTCATTCAACACATTTCCCACCTAAAAGTACAGGAAACAGGGCTTGGTGAGGGGGCACCCCAGAGAGAGGACTGTGACTCCAAGGGCTCAACCAGGGAGCAACTAAGACAAGGACATTCCCTTATCCCCTTTCATTTTATAAACATAGTTACCTCCCAGATGCAAATCACCACATGGGCAGACAGATGAACCACAGCACACATTTACTTAAATTTAGGTTCCTGCTATGTCAGGAAACACATTTTATGGACCTCATGGACCTCATCCACAAGAACATGAAATCCTTGTGCTTCTTCCTCTTTCTGGTGTTGATTTTCAGCTGTGAGTTTCTCAGGATTCAGACATGAAGTGAAAGGGGATGATGCATTTGAGCCCATGACTCATTGTGGTTCTCCTTGTCCTCAGGTGTGCTGTCCCAGGTACACATACAGGAGTCAGGACTTGGCCTGGTGAAGCCCTCATAGACTCTGTCCCTCACCTGCACTGCCTCTGGAGTCTCTTTAACCAGCAAGGATGTGAGCTGGGGGAAGGAGCAGGAAGCAGCATAGCCTAGCCCTCTCTTAGGTACAACAGTAAAGTGCCTCCCTTTGTTTCTTCCCTCTCATGTGACTTCAAGGACTGGGTCCCTACAGTTACATTAACCCCATGATAAATTATGACCCAATTACTTACAATGCCATCATTGTATCACAAAGACTGGCTTTAATAACTGTATAAGATAAAAATGGGCTCACAAGATATTATTCTAATGCAAAGAACATTACTGAAAAGATTAAAATTTAGTCATTAACTTCCCTTTTATTTTGCATGTATCAATCAATCATTAATTATCTTGTTCATTTTCCCTAAACTTATCAAAACTTTTTATATAATTTTAATAAAAAGCTACTATTTATAGATTTCTGTCAGGCAAGTAAGGTGATCAGAAAAAAAACTGTCACACCCCTAATCCTCCCCACAGACCCTCAGGTTTCTGAAGGCAGAGCTCACCTGACAGAGCTCACATGGATGCAGAACTCCTCAGATGTGTGCTTGGACCTCATATTCCAGCACATCCTGGGAAGCAAAGCATGTCTCCAACTGCCTCTCCCCTCCCTTCATCTCTGTGTGGGAAACAGCTTCTCATGGTGCATCTTGTGTCTAAGGAGTGAGTGTTTCTGTTTCTAGTTGTGCAAGCTCAGGTGCACCTCTAGGTTCCATGCCAGGGGCAAGCACACCCTTCCTGATGATGACTGTCACCTGAAGCATGATGGTATTTTGTAATAGAAAACAGTTAATGTCTATATGTGTGGGTGTGTGATGAGAGAGAGTGTGATACAGGCTTAGCATGCAGAGATATCCTGTTCACACACTCATACCTATTGTTCCCCTTCCTCCTTGGATCACAGTAAACATTCATCCCAGTCCCTTGATAGCAGGGAAGGTCATATAATGAATTGTGCCAAATGGCAAGTGTACAGCTCTGCTTGCAAGGCTGGTCAGTTAGAACACACCTCACCTGTATTCCCACATAATCTCCCATTCTGCACCTACATTTCTGTCCATCAGTTGAGGATGCCATATTACAAATCAGTGGGTGTCTGTGTTTCTAGTAGTTGTTTGAATCAAATACCAATCCTTAGCAAGACTTCCCTCCTGAATACCTTATAATTTAAAGTAAGGAAGCGATAGAACTTTCTTGTTATATTTTTAGTGCAGTGATATTTGGGAATGTTTGTTATAATAGTTAGAGCACTCAGATAGTTAGGGCTGGACAAATTTAAGTGGACAGTTTGGACAACTTAGAAGCAGGCTGAAGGTTTATGAAATAAGCTGAAAGCCAGTCAGGAGGATAATCTTGAAACTTTAAAGTTAACACTTGTGTTTTGTCAAAACTGGGAAATGTAGAAACAAGATACTTATGAATTGGTAAGTTTGCCATTTCTTGTGATAAGTCTGAGTTTAAATGTTAATTGATGGTGACTTCATGCTCATAACAGTGTCTCACCCAGAGGAAGTTTTATATGAAATCTATTTCTATTAATATTTCTGGATAAGACAACTAGGAATTTTTGAAAACAGGCAGGTTGTATTGAAACGTTAGAACTGTGCACAAGGAAATTAAATATCCATGAAATACAGAGAAAATTAGGAAAAATATGGATTTTAGTGTCTACAGATGCACAGTTGGGAGTGAACTGTAAAGGAGGGTGAGGAGGTCTGACTCTAAGCACAAGGGGAGTGACTGATGCTTGAGGGAGGGAAGGGCTGTGATGGTGACTCCTGTAGAGGAGGCTAAGTTCTACTTCCTGACCTTGTGGGACTTACAAGTCTGAGCATCTTATAGTGATTCAATAAGCTGTATAACTATTTGTACATTTGTGCTCAATCACAGTAAAATGGTACAACATTGTGTCTGTTTTTTCTTTTTTTTATTGTTGGTAAAAATCAAGATTTTTCACAGTACATACCAATATTTGTAAAATGATATATAAATACATATGCATATATGTGCATTTTCTTACATAAATGTTATTATATATATATATATTTTTAAAGGTGCTTAGATTACCTAATTATTACTCAGAAATTACAGGGATTCCCATGTTCCCCACCTCCCACACCTCCCACAACATTGTGTCTTTCATCACTGTTAGATCTGTTATCTTGTAGGTACAGTGAAAATTTCTTCTGTCTATTGCCCCAATGTTACAACAAAAATAAAATAAAATCACAAGTGACTGCAGCATTTGTCAAAGAGCAATCCATTGATTCTTGCTCTCCACCTCTGCACCAGGCCCTCCCATGGTCCAGCCAAGACTCTTTGGTAAATGAAGCATTTAAGACTTTCTAAGCAATGATTGCAAATTTCCAGCTTTTATAGTCAGGCCATATCACTTTCTGTTAATTCTCTTTCCTGTAGTAATATTAATGCAGTAAGTAAAAATAAAATAGGAAGAAATAATTTGCAATGTATTTTTTAACTCTCTGACAGTTCTGTAATTTAATTATGTGGCAGATTAAAAGCCTGCCCAGAACATGGGCTTGTATCAGGTCTAAAAGGTGAGGTAGTGGCCACATAACATTCCTATGTCATTTATTTCATTTTTCTCTTTTATGAGTGTAAAAAATATTCTAAGTTTTAAAATATTTTAGTGGTTTTGCTGCAATTTACAATATGCATTTTACCTATTCTTAATTCACCTTCAAATAACACCATGCAAATGACACTATATGATACAGTCCTAATAAAGTATTTCCTATTCCTCCTTCCAGTCCATTTTAACATAACAATCACTTATTTAGTTATCCATGTATTATGATCATGGGATATTATACTATCAGGTCTTAAACAGTTATATTTTAGTCAATTAAAATCAGAAAATTAAAGTATTTTATTTTAGACTCATTTATTTCTTCTCTTATGTTCTTCCTATTTTGTGGAGATGAGATTTTCTGATATATATACTTTTCTTTCTGCCTGAAGAATTTCTTTTAACATTTCCTTTGGAATACTTATGCTAGCAATGCAGCCAGAATTTCTTGTTTTTCTGAAGTAGGCTTTATTTCTCTTTCATTTTGAATGATACTTTCACAAAATGTAGAGTTTTAGGTTGTTTTTTAAATTACTTTCAACGTTTTTAATACTTCAATCCATTTTCTTTTTGTCTCCATAGTTTCTGATGAGTTGTGTCATGTATTTCTTATCCTATTTCTTCCATAAGGAAGTTACATTTATTTATTTTTGTTTGTTTTAGTACTTGTTTCTGCAGTTTTCATATGATCTGCTGTTTATATGTATTATAGGTATCTGCTGTTCAAGTAAATGCATCCTTTGGAAAGGAATGTGATCCTCAAAATTGAAATTGGGGCTTATTGGCTGATCATGATTGTGGCAGCTTGCAATTCTTTTATGAATCCCAAAATGAGAAAGACCATGTTTTTGAAATAATCCATTCCTGTGGGTTTCAGATGATTTTGATTGAGTTCCTCAGTGTGGAGTGACTTATGTTGAGTATCTGCCCTGTTGCTGGATCTGATATACAATGAGACACATATACACAGGTGAAGGGAGCCACCATAGTATAATGATCCCACCATGTAAGACAGAGGACAGCAGGAAAACAGAAGCCACAAGAGGCTCAAGAAAGTCCAGGGGAAAATGAGCCATATGACTGATTACTCACAGCTGAACTCAGGAAGAAAGTGGAACAGCCAAAATTGATAGAGTAGGCCTGGAAAGAGACAAACTTTATGCCTGGTTGTCCACACCAGAGCTCCAGGAAAGGTAGATTCTGGAGGGAAGGGCAAAGTTCAATGGCCATCTTTGCCACATGCCAGGATGCTAAGATTAAGAGTAGCTGACTTTGGTGGGAAAGCATCGCAGATGTTACCTTGGTTTGGACATTTCATGGCCTCAAAACTGTAAGTTTTTATCCTAAATAAAATCCCAAGTATAATAGCTAACCCTTTTGTGACACTTTGCACCAACAGCCTCTGGCAAATAAATGAGAAATTGTTACCAGGAGAGTGGGTTGCTTCTGCTTGCAAATACTAAAAATGTTGGAATTTTTTTTTAAATCATAAGGATATTGTTACTGTAAGCAGAATTATTTCCAATAGAAAGACCCACTTGATCAAACACTGCAAGGAGAAATACGTCTCTCAATAAGATGATTTATTTTGAGTGCACAAGCAAGGAACTGGGGAGTGGATCTTTCCAAAACCGATTTAAAGTGAGGGTTTGGTATATGGTTTTTATAGGTAAAGGAGAGGGAAAAGGGAGAAGAAAATCAAGGAAAAATGTTATGATGGGGAAGCAGATATGGCTCAAGCAATTGGGTTCCCACATACTACATGGCAGATCCCTGTGGTAGGCACAGGAACAGTTCCTGGTGCCTCCTAAAGAAGACAGTGAGCTGGCATGATGGGCAGACATGGCAAGCTGATGCAACAAGGTAACACAACAAGAGACACAAGAATAAAAACATAATGAGAGACACAGCAAAGCAGGGGACAGAGGTTCCTGGTGCCTCTTAAAGAAGATGAGCAAGTCAGTGAGCTGACATGAGGGGTAAGAGTGGCAAGCTGATGCACAAGATGACACAATAAGAGACACAGAAGGGAAACATAATGAGAGACAAGACACAACAAAGCAGGGAACAGAGGTGACTTAAGCTATTAGGTGCCTTCCTCCCACATCAGAGGTCCCTGGTTTAGTTCCCAGTTCCCCTTACAGAGACAAGGAAGATGAATGACACTGTAAGTGCAAACAACAAGGGGTGGGGAGAAATAAATAAATAAAATAAATCTTTAAAAAAGAGAGAAAACAAAAATGATGGTGTTAGATCTTCCAGGGACCTTGTGAGTATGATACAAGAAATTTATCACTCCTGTGTTCTCTCAAGGATGCCAAACATATTCCTGTTGTCCTGCTTTCAGTGATTCATCAGTCACAGTTTAGATTTAAATATTCGTGCTTCTGCTGCTATTCTTTGTTTTGTTTTGAGATTTTATTTTATTCCTGTTATTCCTGTAAGGAGAACAAGTAAGGTCTGGTTAATGTCCTACTGGTAACAAAGAAAAGGGGCAAATTACTATATTAGTCAGCCAAAGGGGTGCTAATGCAGAATACCAGGAATCTATTGGTTTTTATGAAGGGTATTTATTTGGGGTAGAAGCCCATGGTTACCAAGCCATAAAGCATAAGTTATTTCACTCACCAAAGTCTGTTGCCACCTGTTGGAGCAAGATGTCTGCTGCTGATGTCTGTAAGAGTTCAGGTTTCCTGGGCTTCTCTCTTCCTGAGGCTCATTTCTCACTGGGCTCAGCTCCTCTGCTCTCTCCACAAGGCTAGCTGTAGACTCTCAGACAAACAGCTAATATCTCTTCCTGAGGCCTCTGCTGTGTCCAATTGATCCTTTTCTCCTTCCCCATGTTATTGCTTCTGTATGTGTTTACTTCCCAGGTCCCAGGATGAAAACTCCAAACTCCTTTCTCTGCAGTGCAGTTTCTCTGTCAGTACCCACCCACCAAGGAGGCAGAGTCTTAACAACCTACTGATGTCACCCAATCAAAGCCTCAGTCATTATTTAATCAAATAAAAGTGAAACCTCTGAATCCAATATATTCTAATATGTCCAGAGGAAAATACCAGTTCACAAACATAATCCAATATCTATTTTTGGAATTATAAATAATGCCAAAATGCTACAACTACTAGGATTAGATTAATAGTAAACTATCTCAGTTATGTCTGGGAAGATACAGTGCTGCTTAGGTGAAGACATTTTTAATAAGCACATTTTCCAGCTATCAGTATTTTAGGGGAGGAATTGGCCTAGATTCATTTGAAGAATGAATATGGGCCCTAAAGTTATTTCCAATGAAGCCTGAAACAGAAATGATGGCTGGAAAGAAAATGACCCTGGCTTTAAATTTGCAGAAAATTTGACAAAATTGAATCTAATGTCAGATGGAAGGTGGAATATAAAAATGATTGTCTTGGACATTCAGTTGAGGAGATTTCCAAATAAATTATGGAAATTGCAGCCTGGTTTCTTCTTGCAGCTTACAGCAATATGTGAGAGGAAAGAGATTAGCTGAGAAACGTACTCCTGGGCATGAAGATACAAGATATTGATGATTTGGGAAATTCCAAGCTTCTGGAAAACAAGACCCCAGAGGATAGTGTCCCATGTGGGGACATAACTAAACTTATAACTTGCAAGTCAGGATCAGAAATGCAGTCATCCAGGAAGTGCTTGTGGAAAATTTTACTGTCTGATGGCTTGGGCTTCTGTTTATTTCATGCAAAATCAACAAACATTTTGTGAAATCTCTATGAATGAAAACAATGTCACCCTAGAATAAAAGGTATAGAAAAGGTATAAACTGAAGGAGAAACCACTTCAAGAGGAAAACTGTAGAAGCTGAAATATAGACATGGTGTATCTTCTCTGGCCAGGAGAAGGAACTTGCCCTTGTGTGCAGAAAGAGTGAATTTGCCCACGCATTTGAAGGGGGTGGGTTTTCCAGCCCTATGTTCAGGGAGAATTTGACTGCCCCAGGATGCAGAGAGGGTGGAGCACATTCCCCAGTTGTTGGCGTGATTTAGGTGGGCACCCACTGCTCTGAAGGGGTTTGACCTATTCCCTATAGATCAGAGAGAGATAGATCACCCCCTCCACTGTTCTGAGGGGGTTTAAACTGCCCCCCAGAAATTGAGGAAAATGTGGTCGTCATCCCAATATTCTTGGAGTGAGAGGTCTAGAGCTTGGCTGCCACCCAGGTTCTTTATGAGGTAGAACTGCAAAGACAAGCATTAGGCAAGCCTTTGGAAGGGGTGGACCCCCACAAAGCCCCAAGGAGAAGAAGACATCATTGTAGAGATGACTCTTAGAATGTGAATTCTAATGGAATATGCACTGCAGGTTCTCCAAACTGTCTGGGACCCATGATGCCTGTTTGCCTTCCAATTTCTCCTTATGGTACTACAAATATTTATCCTATGTGTTCCCCTTCTTTGTATTTTGGAAGAGATAACTTGTTTTGCAAGTTTCACAGGCCTACAGTCAGAGGTGACTTTTAACCTAAGACAAACTGTATGCCTATAACTGATTTTAATGTGATTTTGGACTTAGCATTGCTACTGAAATGAGTTAAGGCTTTTGAAATATAGTGATGTAATGAATGAAATTTGTGTAAGGAAGGAATAGGTCTTTTTGGGATTAAGAGGGTGAAGTGTGGCAGTTTGAAATTCTTCTTTGAATCTCAAAAAAGATTGCAATTTTGAACTAATCCACTCCTGTGGGTGTGAAATTCTTTTGGTTGGAATATATCCATGAAGTGTGACTCAGATTGAGCCCCAGTCCTCTTGCTGGGTCTGATATAAACAGAGACATGAGTGACAAAGACACACAGGAAAAGGGAGACAATATATTATATTTATCCTGCAATGTGAGACAGAGGACAGCATGAAAACACAAACACTGAGAGACTCAAGGAGCCAAAGCCCAGTGAAAGATGAACCATATGCCTGATAACTCACAGCTAAACTCATGAAGAAAGTGAATCAGCCAAGATTGATAGAGGAAGTCTGGAAAGATACAAGCCCTGTGCCTGGTTGCCCACAGCTGACCTCCAGTAGACAGTAGATTCTGGAGGGGAAGAAAGAGATTCCTGGCCATCTTTGCAATGTTACAGTATGCTAGGATCAACAGTAGTTGGCTTTGGTGAGAAAACATCCCTAATGGGGCCTTGATTTGGACATTTCATAGCCTCAGAACTGTAGTCTTGTACCCTAAATAAAATCCTCATTTTGATAGTCAATCCTTTTCTGATACTCTGCATCAGCAGCCTTTGACAAACTTAATCACAGAAGAAGCTTGAAAAATTGAACCCCTAAACTAAACCAAGTCTTCTTGGTAGATAGAAGCAGCTCATCCACCTCCACAGACCTTGCCTGGATAAGCAAATCTGAATTCTGTCTTACCTTTGGATGGTTAATTTGATCCATTTGTTATACACATAATCTCTTACAAAATGTTGGGTTCAGCCATACTCTTTTACTCATTTCCATAGAAACCCATCTGGACAGACTATTTTCCAAATTAATTAATGATGTTTCTTTTTTACTTAACATCTCAGTCCTCAATTTATGTTTTCCTCAGGTATTTTACTATAATCAACAAAGAGAACCCAGGCCACAACATTCATGTTTGCTTAGAAATTTCCTAAGTTAAAATTCCCGATTCATCAGTTAAAATTTCTGTCTTCCATCTGATAACAGAACAAATTCTGCAAATTCCCTTGCAACTTTATAACAAGGATTGCCTTTCTTCCAGTTTCCAACAACTCTTTAATAATTTCACTCTAAGGGCTTTAAAAATATAATTGACAGTTTATAAAAGGCAATTTAAGCTTTCCTATTAAGCACCCTAAAAATCTTCTGACCTCTACACATTACCGAGTTTCATAGCCATTTCCACATATTTAGCTAATTGTTACAGGAGCACCACACTTCCATCTACCAAAAATATCTTTGTTTTCCAGGAATGCTATACCAAATGCATCAGATTATTTGGCTTGCAAAACTGGAAGTTATTCTCTTAGAATTTTGGAAAGTGGAAGTCCAAAATTAACACATCAGCAAGAACATGCTTTTTAGGGAGATCAAGAGTTACTTTGCTGGTAATATATAATATTTGTCTCCTTCTGTCTCTGACTGTTGGCTGGACATAAATGCCCTCAGTTGATAAAAACTATACTCATGATTAATTAAACATCCTGAATCAGTTTGGCCTCACCTTAAGAAACAACTTCTTCAAAGAGCCAATCACATAGATTCACATTCACCAGATCAGGGGTTAGGGCTTCAACATGTTTTACTCCATAACGGCAATTATTAATTTGGGTATCATTGTTAAACATGTAGAATTTAGAGACATCTATAGAAGCTGCATTCAACAACAGGATTCTTCATATGCATAAAGGTATGTTTTATTATCCAATAACAATGATATGCCACAAAATGCATCTAAATAATTTTAAAAAGATATAAATAATATAAACTATATACTCCAAATATAATGGAATAAAATTAAAAATAAATAAGAAAATTTGGAAAATTTAGAAATATGTAGAAATTTAAAATGGACTCATTGATTAATCAATGTATCAAAGAAAAAATAAAAAAAAATAAGAAAATACATTGAGAGTAATTAAAATTAAAAAACAACAGCTCAAAAGAGTGGATGAGGATAAAGTAGAAACTAGAGGGAAGTTTATGTATGTAACACTCTATGTTAAAAATAAAGTTATCAAAAATATTAATCTAACTCTCATTTTTAGACATTGGAAAAATAAGAGCAAACTAAATTTAAAATGAATGGTAGGATGGACATACTAAAAATTAGAGTGGAACATAATGAAATTGAGAATAGAAACAAAATAAAATAAATCAATGAAAACAAAACAGATGTTTTGAAAAAGATCAAGATCATCAAAATTTGCAAAACTTTCCTTAAATTGTCCAAGGGAAAAAAGACAGAAAAGAAAGAAATTGCTAGAAAAAAGGCAAAGGAGAGGAAACATAATTACAGATTTCACAGAATTTTAAATATATGATGAAAAAGGAATACTATGAACAAGAAAATTGTAATAAATTATACAGCTTAGGTGAAGTAGATAAATTCCTAGAAAGTTAGTTACAAATTCCCAAAATTGGCTCACAGATATACAATTTGAACAGGTCTTTATCAATAAATGATTTAATTTAGTAA
>JAQZBX010048160.1:0-20288 GCA_029593785.1 Cabassous unicinctus | reverse complement strand
ATTATTATTAGAGAAGTTGTGAGCATACAAAACAATCATGAAAATATGCAGAATTCTCATACAACACCCCTCCACCAACACCTTATGTTGTTGTGGAACATTGTTACAGATTATGAAAGAACATCATCAGACTATTATCACTAACTAAGGTCTATAGCATCCATTGGTGTATTTTCCCCATACCCCCCCCCCATTATTAACATCATGTATTAGTTATAGTTCATGAGAGAACACTCTCATATTTTTACTGTTTACCACAGTCTTCCAGCACATGGTTCACTGTGTTACACAGTCCCATGCCTTGTACATTCTATCCAAAGTATATACTCAGTGGCTCTCATATTCATCACAGAGCTGTGCAGTCATTGTCTCCATAAAATTTTTAGCGTTTTCCTTAGTCCAAAAGAAAAAATCCCATACTCCCTATTATTGACCTTTCTTTGATGCATGAATATTACAATATTGCTGTTAACTATAGTCCATAAGTTACATTAATTGTATTTTTCCCATGCATCACCATATTCTTACCATCTTGTAATAGTGATGTACATGTATTCTAATTCATAGCAGAGCATTCTTGTATCTGTACTATTAATCACAATCCTCACCCACCACTGGGTTCACTATGTTATTCACTCCCTAGATTATTCTTTAGTTTTCTCTCAATTGACCATTACATTCCTAGATTAACCCTTTCAGCCATAATCCCATTTATAAACCAGCTGTGCTGGTCCTAATCACTATAATGTGTTACCATCAACTCTATCCATTTCCACATTTTTACAGTCAAGCTAATTAAAAATTCTGCATAATTAAGCATCAGTACCCCCATATTAATATCATTAATATTTAGTCCATATTAATGAGACCATATAATATTTGTACTTTTGTGTCTAGGTTATTTCACTCAGCATAATGTCTCCAAGGTTCATATATGTTATCATATGAGTCCCAATTTTATTTCTTCTTACAGCAGCATAGTATTCCATCATATGTATATACTTCATTTTGTTTATCCACTCATCAGTTGATGGACACTTGGGTTGTTTCCATCTTTTGACAATTGTAAATAATGCCGCTATGAACATTGATGTGCAAATGTTTGTTTGTGTCACTGTTTTCAGTTCTTCTAGGTATATTCCTAATAGAGGGATTGCCAGATCCTACAGAAGTTCTATATTTAGCTTCCTGAGGAACAGCCAAACTGTCTTCTACAAAGGCTGCACCATTCTACAATCCTGCTAGCAGTGAAGGAGTGTTCCTATTTCTCCACATCCTCTCCAGCACTTACTGTTTTCCATTTTTTCAATAATGGCCGTTCTAGCAGGTGTGAAATGATATCTCATTGTAGTTTTGACTTGCCATTTCCCTGATAGCCAGTGATAGTGAACATTTTTTCATGTGCTTTTTCACCATTTGTATTTCTGGGCTAACTCATTTTTCATCAACAAGGGGCTATATGCAAGGGCACCCCACTTCAGGGCTACAAAATAAGATAATGAGATATAAGTGGGGACAGTAAAGAGTTGTCAATATCAGAAGGTTAGCAATTGCTTAAAATACAATTCAGTGAATCAAAACACATCTGTTAATTTTTTGGTTACAGAGCTAAGTCCTAAAAAGGGAGTTACCTCAATTTTGGCAAAATTCTAAATCAGATGGCTCACTGGGTTATTTTTCCTACCTAAAGTTACTAATTTATTTCTTTACCACCTATTTCGTTTAGCCAAGAAGGGTGTCTCACTTATAAATAAATACAGGCTACTCAGATACTTGGAAAGAAGGGACAATGTCCTTCTTTCTTTCTTTTTAAACTAACATCTTTTTTAAAAAAAGATTTATTTTTATTTATTTATTTCTCCCCCCCACCCCATTATTTGTGCTTGCTGTCAGTTCTCTGTGTCTGATGTATGCTCTCTGTGTCTGCTCATTTTCTTTTTAGGAGGTACCAGGAACTGAACTCAGGACCTCCCATGTGGGAAGGAGGTGCCCAATTGCTTGAGCCACCTCCGCTGTCTCCTTGTTGTATCTCTCATTGTGTTTACTTGTTGTGTCTCCTCATTGTGTCATCTTATTGTGTCATCTCCTTGTGTCAGCTTGCCGTGCTAGCCCGCTGCTTCAGCTTACTGTCTTGCTCATCTTCTTTAAGAGGCACCAGAAACTGAATCTGGGACTTCTCATGTGGTAGGCAGATACCCAACTGCTTGAGCCACATCTGCTTCCTGACAATGTCTTTCTTACATATATCCATAAGGCCATCCTAGGATCTCTGCAGAAGAATGATGGAAGAAAGAGCCCTTCCGTAAAAGCAATGGAAATAACAACATGGGAGAATCCTTGGCTTCCCATCTTGACCTTCCATTTCTAATCAACTGTTTAATTCTGAGGATTCTGAATTGATTTGCATATGAATTCCTTTCTTTATATCCCCACAATCTAAATTTTCCAAAATTGTTGCTTTTTCACACGTGACCTTTTTTTCACATCCTATCTGCATTTTTCTGCTAATGCATCACTTTAAAATGTCCCTTTTGTTATATAACACCTCTGTCAATTCTTGTTGTTGTTTTCTCAATGAATTCTTCTGGTAATTACTTTAAGGGAATTTGATTTTTGAAGATTTATTCTCGCCCCAAACACTCGCTGGGAATTTAAAACATGAAATGGATTTTGTTTGTTTGTTTTTGGTCTTTTTAAAAAATTTTGATCACAAGCTACCTTGTGATTAACATTTTTAATTAACCTATTTTATAAGATTACTGTCATAAAAATAAAATTATAAGAGGCCAGTATTTCCATCTCCACCCACAATCTGATGTCTGTAAATTCCTCTTACTGACAACAATGGCTGTGGGTTTCCTTTGCTGGTTTCACTTCACCACCAATTCTTCTCAGATTCTCCAGCTACTCCACCAACCGGGCATGCTCTCTACTAGTCCTGCAATTATTGTGGAATATGCACTTCATATCTTCAGTATTGCTGTGGAGAGAAAAGTGTGAGTGCAGAATGGGAAGCACACTATTTGATTTTCTCAGTAATGCCATTGATTTCATTGCTTGATCCATCATTATCTTCTTTTTTTCTCTTTTACTGCCTATGACATTGCTCACTAGCAAATCAATTCTAGTCCACTTTGGGTGTCTATACAAGAAGTATCTTCTTCTGCTGCCCTTTATCTGTCTTCTAGAATTCTGAAAGTCAAGTTCTCCAAAATGTAAAAGACTTACCAGTACATTGGGAATAGTTTATTCGTTTCATTTATTTAATTATAGTGGGAGATAAGTCAACATTTCTTACTCATTTAAAAAATATATTAATACTTCAGTTGGTTTGGGATGGTTCTAAATAATTCTCCAGTCATTTGCTAGTTGTTTCTTTTTAATAAAAATTAAGAGGTTTGATTTTATATTGGTGTTAATTTATGTACATATTTATATAAAAATCACAAAGATACACTCACCTAAATACACACACACACACAAACACACACACAGAGCAAGAGAGAGAGAGAGAGAGAGAGAGAGCACGGCAGGCTGCGTGTTTTACAGTGCTGCAAAGGATAGCACTATTGATTTATGAATTCAAACCTATTTTCTGCTATGTGAGCACAAAAAACAAACATGACTTTTTTCCAGTTGTTATGGTTACCCTATGATGACTAATCCTCAAAATGTTATTATTTGGGTAGTGGGATTTTAAAGAAAAACAACAACTACAACAGCAAAAAACAGTGCAGGAAAATAGAAAATATTCAGCAACTGAGAGAGAGGAAATTATGTCAACCAGATTGCAAGACTCAAATTGTGGTTAAACTGATGGTCTGATGGATATTATAAGACTGATTACTTCCTCCCCAGGGGGCTATTATAAACAAGGATTTACTATCAAAATATTTTTTTATTTGTCTGAAAAGGAATTTACCAAGCCTGGAGATCAGAGGTATGGAACAGATGGGAAAAGCAACCTGTTCCCTCCGCCTTTAAGGAATCAGCTGTAGAAAAAAGGCAGCAAGTGGAATGGAAATGTCAGTTGGGCCCTGAAGCTCCATAAATATCAGGAAAGAAGACAATACCCGTTTCCCAGCCCACAGTACACAAAATCCACTCTTTCTATCAGAGATTTTAAACATTAATGGCCATTTCTATAATAAGGTGCAAGGACGGCTCTTTGCAGGAGAGCTGCCCGATAGTGTGGGTTGCGTTGAATTTTAACAGCAGCATGTTTCACAACTTTCTTTTTCCTTGTTCTTTTTATCCCTGTGAGAATCTTCAGCCTAAAGGCAATAAAGCACTTCCTTTATCAATCTGTATCATTGAAATATTTATCTGATTATTTGAATAAAAGATTACTGCAACAATGGCAACTCTATTCCTACATCTACTCAGACTTCAAAAGGAAAAAGGAAGGCTAATGAATAAAATAATGAAGTCACTTGACAATAAACTTTACAAATAACAAAAAGTGGTGTGATAAATTGCAGCTTATTCATAGAATGCAAACTCACACACGACGTTAGCATGGGACTAAAACTTAAGCCTTTAAAAGAGTAGTAATTTAGGTATCAATAAGTTTAAAAGCTTTTTCAAACATTTGACCATTTCTAAATACATTCTCACCACCTTGTTGATGATTCTAAGTGGAATTGCTGAAGATAATGTAGATTCTATAAGACAGTTTTCTCAGGATCCATATTACTCCATCCTAGTGTCTCAGGTTTCATTACTTGGTGAGTACAAAACACAGAAATGCCTAAGTATAGATGGCTCCAATTTACATCCGCCGCGCTGCGGGGGGAGTTTAGTTTTTGCAGAGGAACCCTCCACAACCCCTTCTTAGATTATACACAGGAGACACCAGGAGTCCACAGATGAGCTCTTGCTCTCACTACTACGGAAGGTCACGCTGAGACTTTGCCCTTTTAAGGTCTAACAGAGCCAGGGGCTCTGTTTCTGTCGCTACAGCTGTTGTCTCGGTGCTTTTGGAGCTGGACAGTCAACATGCAGCCTCAGGAATCCAGAGAGGTGAGAACACTCCCTCCATGTTTTACCTTCATTAGGGAGTGAAAGGAGAAAAATTTCACTGCAAAGCTATGTGAATTCGTAATCATGTTCTCTTAATACATACACAGCCCCTGTCTTCCACAGTGTGCACGTATCGCAGAATGGCAGAAATGGAACACTAGAAGCTTATATTATCCTCCACCGCTTAGGTTGTTGTAAAGTTTAGCTTCTATACGGGTTGATTTGTTTTTTTTAACTTTTTTTTTAGCGAAGTTGTAGGTTTACAGAAAATCATGCATAAAATACAGAGTTCCATATACTGCCCTGTTAGTATATTATTAACACCTTGCATTAGTCTGGTACATTTGTTACAATTGATGAAGGAACATTTTTATAATTGTACTATTAACTGTAGTCCATGATTTATATTAGGGTTCACTGTTTATGTTGTACAGTCCTATTGGATTTTGTTTTTATTTTTTAAAATATTTATTTTAGTAACATATATACATCCTAAAATTTCCCATTTTAACCTTCAAATACATAGTTCAATGCTGTTAATTACATTCACAGTGTTGTGCTACCATCACCACCATCCATTACCAAAACTTTTCCATCAGCTTGAATAGAAACTCTTACAATACAGGTCTTAACACCAGTTGTGAACAGTTTTAAGCCTTTATCCCAGGAGGATTTCTAGTTCCTATTGTAATTGTGTGACTATCAGTCAATAGGTGGAGAGAGGATTGCCTGAATCTACTGGCCCAAAGAGTTTCTCTGTCCAGGACCAACTCTGTAATGATAGCTTGTCTTACTAAATGTACAGAAAGGGGACTATAATTTTTATATATGGGTCATAAAGAATATTTATATCATAAATTAATGTTATTGTTAATTTGAAGTGAAGTCACAGAAGATATTTTTTCCAAGGCAATTTTCTCTGGATCCATATTTCTCTGTCCCTACTGTGCTTTCCAAACCAATATCTCTAATTTTGCTACTTTCCTTTCTTGTTGATAGTTGCAAAAGGTTGATATGTAAACAGTGTTTTATTGGGTATGGATAGAATTACATCCAATCCACTTCCAAGTTTCCTTAAGATTCTTTTCTACAAGCTTATTGTTATCCAAGTTATTCAAGGATGGAAGTGAAAGCAAATAGAGACAATGGCTTATAACTGTCCCCAGTAGCCTCTTCATTGTTCTTTCCTCTTCTATTTACTCCTTTAGAATTAAAGAAATGGAGAGGCGATGAGAGGAAAAGAAGGAAAGAAGTAGAAGTCATAATTTGATTCTAGTCCGTTTGATATTGCAAAGAAATGAGTACCCTCCCTCTGAGTGGCAAGATATGCCTAAGAGTATTTAGTAAGCTGATGAGAAGCTGGAAAGATGGCAGAGTAACTCCTTATGGAATTCTGGTGTGGAGAACAGCTTGGGTCACTTTCCATCTTGGGCAGCATACATGAAGTGTTCCCCATTCAGCTGGTTGTATTTGTGACATGAGACAGTGATACCAGAAGCTGGCAGGATCACTTCCACTTGTCACACCATCCACTCAAAGTAAGTTTCTAGTCTCTCAATCTGCTCCATGGAGATATCCCATCTACCTTCTATGCTGTTTTGCATCCTGATTTAGATATATATCTCATTTAGTACTAAAGATATTTTTCCTCAGGGCACAAACCTTCAATTTAAGCTGTAACAATATATTTTTTTAAACAAATCAATTTTATTGTCCAATATTTTTATGTCATTTTTTTCTTTGCCTATCCTAAATGAATTTTCGGAGAGGGAGACTTATATGCTCAGTATATATATATTTTTTTGATTAATGAACATATCTTCACTCTTCATAATCTTTAGACACAATAATGCATATTTATGTTAATTTTTTCCAGAGCAACCCCAAAGGGTCCTCCAAAGGGATTTTGTCCCCAAAGACAAAGCGTCATAGGAAGTTAAAGTGGATGAGGGTTTCTGATGAATGAGTCTTTTTTTTTTTATGATGAATTGATTCTTATCCTCAAAACAGTTCTCCCACATTTCACCTTTACCTGTTTCCTTGCCCTCCACTGAAACAATAGGATTTGAGATTTCAAATGTTCTACTGGCTGCTTTACTGTTTAATTACTATATGTGCAATTATATGGGGATTATAACACTTTTACACATAAAATCTCACGCACCTTCTGGTGTGCCAAATTCACATTAGGTGACCATTTTTCACTCTGCCCATAGTTGTGACCAGCCTTAGCCTTAACCCCCCAAGGGTAGAATCAACACCTTCTGTATGTGTTTTTCTTTCATTCTGATTAGATTTTTGCAAACGTACATGCTAGTTATAGTTTCATAACCAATGTTTATTGCCAGATCTATCAGCTAGGGTTCCCATATAATAATCAACCAAATGATCTATGGGATGTGTAACCCTGGTTTCTCAATATTGTCTTTCTTATGGTCACTTCTGAATAAATTATGAGTTTAGACTATTGACACAAAGAGGAGATACCCAGCTCTATTCTTTTAAATTTATGATGGATTTTAAGGATTGCCCTACAGAAATGTAACTAAGGGTCCTGAAAATCCTTCCTTATTTAATCTCACCTCTAACTTACCACATGGAATTTAGTTTTCTTTCCTTAGCTTCCCCATCAACAAAACTGACTGAGAATATAAAAACAGCCAGGATGCAGGATAAGTTTATCATAGTATTCCTCCTACCACCACAATCAGATCTTTGCAACAGAACTGGGGGAGGGAGGCATGACATATTTGGCATAGAAAAGACATTCCATAATAACAATGTAAGTAATTTTATAATTTTGATTTATCAACATTGGAGATTGCCTTATTTTTCTAGGGCTGCTGTACCAAAGAACCACAAACTGAATGGCATAACACAACAGAAATCTATTGTGTCACAATTCTGGAAGCTAAAAGTTTGAATCAAGGTGTCGGCCGGGCCATGCTTCCTCTGAGGTTTGTAGGGTTCTGGCAGTGGCTTGCTAGAAATCCATGGCATTCTTTGGCTTGTAGTTTAACTCAGTCTTTGTCTCTGTCGTATGACCATCTTCTTTCTCTGTTCGTCTATATCCAAATTTCCTCTTCTTATAAAGACACAAATCATATCGATTAGGGCCCAAACTAACCCAATCTGACCTCACCTTAACTATCTTAGATCCTATTTCCAAATAGGGTCATTCACAAGACTGGGGATAAGGACTTGATCATATCTTTTTGATATGATTTAATCCATAACAGGGATATAAAACTCATTCATTTATTTTAAAAATATTTGTTATGCACCTACTATATGCCAGGTTACATTCTACATATTGGAAATAAAGTGGGGACCTCAGGAAGTTTGTAGTCTAGTAGGAGTAGGCAGATTATATGATCAAATATAAATAATATGATATCAGGAGCCATGAGTAAAAATAAGACAAGTTAAATGATTTGGGCTGCAGGAAGCTGAGGGTAGCTAGATCCTACCAACTGGCACTCCAGTCTAAATAGTAGACATATAACTGCATTTGTCTAGGTGTTAGAGGTGTCTGTGTCAGGAAGTCTGGCCACAGCATAAGGACAACTCAAATGTAGAGTCATCACATCATTAGTCACCATGAAATGGGGCCACTAGGTCAGGAATTTGGCAGCTTGGTGAGAAGGGTAAATGTTAAGAGTGTAGTGGTGAGAGCAAATGCTTGGACAAATTTGGGTTGTCACCATTTGTGTGACTGAGGTCAGCTTATTAGATCTCTCAGGGCCTCACTTCCACAGCTACTAAGTGGGGATAATAATGGAACCAACACTTATTTCATATTTAGTTTGTACAGGGCTCATCTCTAATTGCTTTACATACATTCCTTTATTTTCACAAGACCACTTTTAAGGTAAGTACTATCATTATCTCTATATGAAGGCTGAGCAGACTGAAATGTGGAAAGATTAAGAACTTGCCTGAGGTTACCCAGCTGCGGACAGACAAGCAGGATTGATGTTACCCTGGGAGCTCTTTATGGTGGCCCTACCCCCTCCTACCCCCCCAACAAGCTGGCTAGGACTAGAGGTTTCTCCTCCCCAGATTAAGGGGGGCTGGGTCTGGGCTAAGTTCCCACAGGACCAGAAACTCTGAGTATTCTAGGTAATGGACAGCTCATAATGGGCACTGCTCTCAACAGATGGCCTAAATCTCAGATAATTTGGGTGTGAACCAAAATGTTTATTCCCCAATGTGAGGTCATTCTCATGCTTGCCCCATAAATTCCTCTCTTGGAGCATAACCCAGCTCCCAGCTATACCCCTGCCTAAGCCAGCCCATCTGTAGAATGTTGCTAGAACGGGGACTGTGTCACCCAAGGCCCTTCTGCCTGCAGTTTCTAGCCGATACCAAGCCACACTTGCTGTTATCCACCTAAGCCTTTTGTAGGACAATAGCTATCAAATACAGGAGCCAGAAATCAAACTCAGTTCTGTGTGACACTGAAGCTCTTAACCACTGTGTCACAATCCATAACCACTACAACTTTTGTGGATTAAGATATAATATGAAGCACTTAGCTTAATGCCTGACAGAAAATTTCCATAATTTTTGAATAATAATTGGTCAGCATTGTTATTCCAGCTTCATATTGAAATGACTAAATTGATATTGCTAGAAGTTGTTTTGATTAGCTTTAATATAAATTAAACTTGTTAATAGAATTCTGTAGAAAGTGCCAGAAAATCTCCCTGATTTTTGGCATTTCCAGGAATGCTGAAAGAAGAAAGAAAGCAGTTTTCCATTAAACTAATTATCTGGGGAACTTGTATAGGACTCCTCTGAAATGGAAGACACATTGCTAATGCGCCAAATTATTATATTTATTGTGATCACTTTGATTTGATTGTCATCTTTGGAGGGCTTTTCTGGAAAGTGCTTTTGTGTCTCAAGTGATAGGGGCTAAAAAATGTATAGGTTAACAAAGTCTTGAGATACCTGGAGGCACTTGCAGCAATTTGATCAAAGTGGGCCAGGCAGGGAAAGGAGCATAGGGTTCTTGTTCAGTACAGTTACTTGGTCAACTGTAAATGTTGGAGGCAGCACTAACCCAGACAGCAGGTGAGACAGACAGTGGCTTGTGACCAGAGACCACTTTTCACATGGGTCAGTACTATTAACTGAGCAGAGATGTAATTTAGCCTCATGGAAACCAAGTGGTGACTTTGTAGAGCAGGAAGCACAGATGTGACTGCTCCCAGGTGGCCACAAGGAGACTTAAAACAAACAGATCTAATAAAAGCCAATGAAAACATTTTATTTCTATAATTAATGGGTTTGTTTTTCTTTAATTTTCTAAAGGTTGTGTCACATAGACTGTATCGTGGTTTGGAGCAGTGTACCCTAGAAAAACATATTCTTAAACTTAATCCATTCCTGTGGGTGTGAACGCACTATAAGTAGGACCTTTTGATGAGGCTACTTCAGTTAAGGTGTGGCCCACCTCAGTCAGGATGGGTCCTAATCCTAATACTGGAGTTCTCTATAAGCAAAGTAAAATCCAGACAGCTAGAGAGAAAGGCACAGAAAGCAAGAAGCTAGGAGTTGGGGGAACCTGAAGGAGAAGGGAGAGGCCAGGATAGGCCGCCATGTGCATTGCTATGTGACGGGAGCCAAGGACCAAGGATCACTGGCAGCCAGCCCCAGAACACCAGACTTCGGGAGGAAAGCATCACTTTGATGACACTTTGATTTGGACTTTTCCTAGCCTCAAAACCGTGAGCTAATAAATTCCCATTGTTTAAGCCAACCCATTGCATGGTGTTTGCTTGAGCAGCCAAGGAAACTAAAACAGGCAGTTCGGTAAATACCAAGATGTTGATATAATGGGAACTACATAAATCTCACATTTGTAGGCAGCTATACAAAGAAAGATGGATACTTTATTTCCCCTATTTTGGGTAGCATAATAAGTTGAATGAGAAAAAAAAAAAAGGACAAAAATACAGGATCTATGTACTCATTATAAGGTTCTCATTTTCTTATTCCTCAATAGCCAACTACTGTGTGTTACTCCTTATCCAGCCTAACAAAGCTGTGCTTGTAAAAATCTCATCAATACAGAAGCTGACAGGATCAGACAACAGACTTTTGCTAATTAATATTTAATAGGTCTATAGATTTTTCCTCAACAGCTGGAGTGCTAAATAATAGTTAATTAGCAAAGTGTTAATTAACTTTAATTACACTGCACATGAGCTTCTTCAAGGATTTTTGCTTTAGAAATTTACACGTGTGAATGTTCCACCACTCCTCTTGATCACACCAGGCAACTAATTAATTGATAAGTAATAATTCATTCTCCTCTCAGAAACATGTATTTAAAATAATTTACCCAGTTCAATGCTTGATGACTTAAAAAAATGACATTTAAGTATATAAAATAAAGCTGATGTCTGCCTTTTAAATAGGTTCTTCTAATCACCAGGAAGTTTTTCATTCCTGTGTGAATGAGAAAGAGGAAGGGAGCATTATGAATTGTGTGTATATATTTATAAGAGAAAGAGAGAGAAAGAAAGAAGAAAGGAAAGAAGAAAGAAAGGATGGGAGGGAGGGAAGAAAGAAGAAGAAAGGGAGAGAGAAAGATGCAAGAGAGAAAGCGACGGAATGAAGGAAGGAAGGAAGGACTGAAAAAATAAAGAGGAGTCTGTTTCTTTGTAAGGAGTCAGGATCTGCCCAGTTTGACTTGCAATATGCAAATTATGAACTCCAGGTATTCAATATATACTACGCAATTAATAGCAATCTTCTGAGCTTAGCATGCCAGTTAAAGAAAATGCTTGTGAGCTTCTGAACATTGTTTGGAGCCTGCCACTGGGGACAGAGAATACTCCCAGGAAAGAAATTAGCATAGCAGCTTTGCACATGGTCTGGCTCGAATGTTTAGATCAAAGGCCCTGGATGGCAGCAACCTGCTCCAGGGAAGCCAGCTGCCCTGCACCATTTCAGTGCCAAAGGATGCTGCTGAAGTTATTTTGCAGAGGAATCCTCCAAGGGAACTCTGAGGGAGCAAAGTTATCTTTTTCAAATAAGATGATGGTCACAGAATTTAGTTCAGATGTGCTATCCATTTGAAGAATTCTATAGCTCCACATTTAAAACAGCTCTCAATTTCATTGCTGTTAGTTTCTGCTTAGACTTTTAACTGTTGGTTAGCTGCAAAGAGGAGTGTTGGGGAAAATTTTTTTAAAAGAAGTTAAAAAATTGATCTATCAGATTGAATTTATTTATTTACCTAAGACCCAAAGGAGCTGCCACCTTTGAGCAAGTACACCATGTGTTTTTATTTTCTCTTGCAGCAAGAGTTACAAAATCTATAATTCTCTTTAAGAACACTATAAAGAAACAAAAAGAAAAATGCAACACTGTGAAAGTACACATTGCAAAATGCAAATATTTATTTACTTATTTATTGCATTTTCATATTGACAGACAATGGCACGGCAGCTGCATTTATCCATTTCATGGTTTAGAGAAAGTGAGTGCTAGAAAGCCTTAGAAGAATGTGAATATGTTCTTATGAATTAACATAAACTTTGAATTACTGATAGACTATATATTTTGGTCCTGATGGACAAGGCTGGTGCCTCCTGTGCTTTGTTTTGTTTTGTATTGCTTTGTGGTGCCTAGCTGAGTGCCAAGTGTACAGAAGGCCTTCAGGAAACTGGAGGCCATGGAAGGCTAAAAGCCTGATCTGGAAGAGTCAGGCAATGTGAAAAATGAAGTCTGGGTGAATTTATAGGTCAGTGATCAGCAATTGTAAAGTGGGAAGCCTCTAGTATCAGGTACTTCTTTTGACTCCTCTCATCCTCTTAGCCCTCCTCTTTATTTGCCCTTGCCATGGCAACCAGCTGCAAGCAGGCATGAGTTGAAGGCTCCTTGCCTCAGCTCTACCACTGTTCAGCTCATATTCTGTTCAGCTCATATTGTCTGGCCACCTGGTAGGACTTCTGTAGGGCTGAGGCAGCCCTTCTGAAGCCTGCACAAAACAGGGAGTGTACAGGAACTCAAGGCCCAGGGGGCAACTGCCCCTTTTGTCTTTTGGTCAGACAGAGGGTCCTAGTGGGATTGGGGCCTGGTTGTCCACAGTGGATCAGCTCGAGTTGGTATTCCCTGCTTCCCTGTTTTGCTCTCCCTAGTCCCCTGCTCCTGTCCCCTAGGGTCACTATTTGCTCTTAAGCCCTTATCTCAGGCTGGGCCTTTAGAGAGAAACTAGGCTATGACAGATCCATTCCAGAAGTCAAGTTGAAGCAATGACTGAAAAACCAGATGGGAGGGAGGAATCTGTGGCATTTATCAGACCACATGAAAAAGGTAGGGAGACAGAAACCAGCCAAGTAGTGCATGTTGTGGGGCCAGTAGAGTGTGGAAAGTGGGCTCAGGGGGTCCTTTCAGCCTCTGAGCTAACAAGCTCAAAGCAACTGCTTGGGAGGGAGCAAAGCCTGTGGTTGGAAAGTTTCGCAGAGACATTATTTAGTCTTCCCTTTATATTGCTCCTAAAATAGTCCATACATCCCTCTAATATAGCACTTAGACACATACACAGACACTTAATATACTAGACTGTTCTCCCCACCAGACTTCTTTAAGAGAAGGGAACTGTCAAACGTTTGTATCTCTAGTTCACAGGTGAAGAAGTATAGGATCATCAATTTCCACAATTATTTCTTGAACTGAAGGAGAATGGAAATTCAGGGAAACACTCACATCTTCAGTCCTAAAGCTTCTTGATGGGAGGAACTCTATTTTTTTCTCACTTTCATATCTATTGAAACACTGATCATAATACTTTCAGAGTGGGCTGGCTGGAGAGTTTCTGCCAATACCTGGTGGTAGAATGCAGGAAAATCTATTTGATCTTTCAGGCCTCAGTTTTCTCACCTGTGAAATGAGGATGTTGTTTCTTTAGATGTTCCTTAAGGTTCCTGCTGGCCCTGGCTTTTTGTGACTCAATTAGCTATAGAACCTAATGGTATTGGACTAAATTCCAATGCAGGGTCAAGAAATATTGAATTCATATCTTCCATAGGAATTTGAAAAGTTCCTGCAAATAACATGTGGAAACAGGTTCATCCTCATTTAACTTAAGAATCCTGGGGTTGTAGAAGGGCTGAATATATCTTACATGAACAACTAGTTATTGGCAGCCAGCTGAAGCTATTATTCTGAACCAGTTTGGGCAGGTAAGCAGCCAATGCAGAGTAAAGTGGTGTTCAGTGCTGGGTGAGACTCCTCAGTGAAGGCTTCTAAGAGATGGGAAATATGTGGATTGGCAGAAAGGAGGGTGAGGATAGTCCACAAGTTTATGCCAATCAGTTTCTTTCTTACTCCCTCGACCTAAAGAAAAGAGTATTGGGATTGGACTATCTCTGCTCGTAAGCCTGTCCAGTGACCCAATTCCAAGAATATCAGTGCATGCGGACTATAGTTAATGATAACCTTTCTACCTCTACTACTGAGATGGGGAAGAAGAGGAGATAAAACTATCCAAAATCTAAAACCGCAGAAAGAAAACATATATGACAGCAAATTATTGATTCTGTAAGGATTTAATAAGATGACATCATTAAGAATGTGGATCCCATTGTATGATCCTATCAGACACAAGAATTTCATTGTTGTTTGTGCCTATGTCACAGGTAGACAAGAATCATAGTGTAATTGGACACGAGTTACTTGAATTCATATTCTCTGTATTTGAGAGGAGAGGTATAGAGGTGAGGGCAGAGCTTGTAAGGTTTCATTAAAACTAGAGAATGTGTGAGTCTAAAATAGTGGAGAGGTTAGAGTGAACAGATAGGGAAGAGTTATTTCTTCAGTGTCTTACTTTTCTTGTGACCATATCTTGAGGGTGTAACTCAGAGCCAAAACAGGTGAAGTAAGTAGCTGCTATAAAAATGTGGTTTTTGATTACTAAAACATTCACTTTATGGTCTCAGTATAAAAAATCCAATCCTTTGGGCTAAGTCATTAAAATCCCTTCTTTTAATATAAGCACATTCTTAAGGTAGAGCTTATATAAAATTCATTAGCTTAAAAGTTTTATTTTTATTTAATAAATATTGCATATCATATACTATATGCCAGGGACTGTTCTAATTATTTTACAATATAAACTTATTTAATTGGCATTAATTATCTATTATAATTTTAAAAGATTAAGATACAGAGATAGGAAAAATTTTACTGTGGGTATTTGGAAATCAAGAAAAAGTTACTGTATCTCTTGTGGACATAAGAGGCATGTGTGGATCACCCAAGTTGGAAGAACCAAAAATGGAGGATGAGGAGGAGATCAGGAGGTGGAAAGGTACCTGAAACTTATTTCCATTTGCATCAATGCCAGGCTAAGAGGTCAATTTCCCTTTATCTTGAGACTATAGTCCACAGGCTGAAAAAGAGAAGAAGCCATACAAACTGTTTTGGAGTGGGGAAAGAAAACAGAAATGAATCTCAGAAAAGCCAACCAGAAGAAAACGCTGGGTATGGTGTTCCAATTTAACAGTAGCAAAACATACAAATTCAGGGTGAGCAGTAAAACTGCAGAATGTCTAATGCGTTCACCAAAGCCATTACTAAAAATAATTAAATGGATTGCTGGTCTCAGGGATTTCAAAAGAGAAGTTGATGCATGCCAGAACCATCCATATATTTTCTAGAAGAAGGACAAAAAACTATGAATAAAATTAGGACTAAACTACAATAGGTGATCAAGTAATTAGCATACTTGAAAAAAACACAATTATGAGCCACAGCGAAGCAACACCGCAATTTATTTTCCACAATTGATTTCTTAGATTCATGTTTCAATAATATTGATGTGCGCTCCTTAGCTCTAAAAATAAGAGATTTGTAAAAATTCCTTCTGAATTAAATTATTGTTGAAATTATGATCTTGTTCACAACCAGAGCCAACTGTGGTGACAGGTCTTGAACATATCATGTGGAAACAAAATTATTTTTAGCTATTTGTTTGGTAGCTTTATAGGTTTCAGGGCAATGGGTAAGGGCCTGGTATGAATCAATAAAAACAGAACTATCTTCCAACAGTTCAGTGAGGTGGATTTGGAAGAACGTTCAGCGTGGAGTTAAGAATCCTAGGTCCTAGTCCTGGCTTTCTTCTTGTGTGATCTACCCCGTATTTCTCGTCTGTACTTTTCTCAGCTATAAAAAGGGATCATTGGATTAGAACAGATGAGGTAATAATGGACATTTTTTGAATACTTAGTATTTTCCATCAAAATTCTTTCTTTTCTTTTTTGTTGTTTTCTGCATTTTCCATGTTGTCTCCCATAGGTAGGTATACTTTTATAATCTGACTAATTTAATCCTGTAAGGTAGTAATATAGTTATCCTCATATTGCTGCTGAGAAACTGAGGCACAATGAGGATACTGGCCAACGCTGGTTAGTGACAGAGGCAGCATTTGAAAGGCATTCTGGTTACAGAGCCCAAACAGAAACCACTAGGAAATACTGGCTAACAACTCAAGTGTTTTAATGTCCTATATAACTTTGCAATTCTTATTTTATAATTCTCTTTTGGAGACAAGCTTTCTAGAAGAATTTGGTTTTAAATTCTTTATGAAGTAAGTGACTTCTCTGAATCAGAGTAAGTAGAATAATTTGGTTAGTGTGCCAGACTTTTTATCCCCCCTGGAATCAGTGAAGATTGCAGGGGTAATGGAGATTTCAGGCTGCTACACGTGATTTGGAGTGATGTGGGAGTGGTGGTTGGTGGGGTGGCAGGTGATTACTCTATGATTGGAAAAACTTTTTTTTTTTTAAGAATAGAAGTACTTTTTTAAACTTATTTATTAATTATTATTTTTATTTACCCTCCCCTCCACCAGATGGTTCTCTCATCTGTCTGCTAAATGTTTTGCTCACCTTCTCCAGGAGGCACCGGGAACCGAACCCAGGACCTCCCACATGGGAGGTGAGTGCCCAACGGCCTGAGCCACATCGGCTTCTCATGGGCTGTGGTGTCTGCTGGCTTGTGGCATCTGCTCGTTTAGTTGTCTGCTTGTTACAGCAAGGTATGGCATCTTAGCTTGCTGCGGTGGGTGCAGGGTCTGGTTCATTGTGGTGGGTGTGGGCGTCTACTCGTCTTCTTTAGGAGGCACCAGGAGCTGAACCCAAGACCTCCCATGTGGTAGGCAGGCGCCCAATTGGTTGAGCCACATCCGCTTCCCTGGAAAAACTTTTGATCAGTAATTTCAGAGAATATTTTGGTGTACAATAAAGATTATATAAAAATTCTTAAGTCTATAGTAGTTATTCTGTAAATAATTCACAGGACCTATGTGGAAGTTGTCCTGTCTGCAGACATTTCTGTAAGACCCATTCACTCTGAGTCTGCTGTAGCAACCATTGCAGTATTCACTAAGGGATTTTTTTTTTTTTAGTTTCATTTTTTTTAGGTAAAAATATTTCAGAGTTTCTCAAACTTTAGCTTGCATACATATCACCTGAGAAATGGGTTTTAAGATGTAGATTCCTGGATCACCACTATCCCCCTCACAATTCTGAGCCAGGAAATTTGGATTGAGCCCAGAAAACTTCATTCTTAAGAAGCATGCATAAGTGATGTTCTAACTAGACCAAGGATGAAATTTTGAGAAATGTTCATTCAGAGGTTCCATATAATTGTTTGGCCAAGGCAATCTGGACAATTATCTATAAATTGTACAAGTATATTGATCTTGGAGAGGAAACACCGGCTCTAGTCACAGAGTTTAATTTAAAAACAAATATTTCCATAATACCAATAATAATGACAGTTAGGATATATTTTGTATTTACTATTGGTCAGGCTTATAACTTCTCTCATTTAGTCCTCAAAATAACCCTATTCAGTAGATACTATTATTGTGTCCATTTTATAGAGGGAAAAAACAGCGTATTGTGGGAGATTATGGAAGGTAATTATTTTAGTCAAGGTCACACAGCAAGTAATTTCTGGAGTCATAGGTGGTAAATATCTTTTTTTTTACCTTATCTCCTTCCCTTCCCTTCCCATCCCTCTCCTCCCCTCCCCTTCCCTTCCCTCACCTCCTTTCCTCTCCATTTTTTTCCTTCCTTTATTATTTTTCTTTCTCCCCTCTTTCCTTCCCTTCCTGCCTGCCTTCCTTCCTTCCATTTCTTGCCAACTAGTAATTTGTTTTTATATGACCGTTTTCTGTACCCATGCATTAAACAAGTATTTACTACACAGCCCTGGAGCACTTTCATGTAGAAAGAACAAATTAACTCCCCAGGGTAGATATGAACTAGCTCTCTGCCCTATGTCTCTTTCTTTGCCATCTGTGTTATACCTTTAATCATAAATGTCAGAGGTGGGCCTGACAAGACATTATACAGATGCAAGGTAAGAGAAGAAAAAAAAGGGATTTTATCTTGATTTATATGATAGCTTAAAGAAAAAAAAAGTTTTTTTTTTTAAGAAAATAAATATTCAGTTTTTCTACCTTTCACTAAAAGAATCAATGCATAAAAATAAAGCCATTTTTGGTATCTTTTTAAAATTAATCAGTCTGTGTTAGAGCAATTTTTGGAAAATAATTAAATAAATTGTACATAGTAAGTTATTAATTAACCAAGATGATTTTTTAAAATAATTTTAAACATAAGAAAAAATAATCCTTCTACATTCATTTGAATGAACCTTCTACATTAATGGTAAAATGGTAAAAGGAAGCAAATGTGGCAAAGTTAAAAGCTGAAAGGAAATATTAATATACCAAAATATTTACAGTGTTTTTTTCAGAGCTGGAATTGCATGGAATTTTACTTTTCTTTTTTGTTGTTTTCTGCATTTCCATGTTTTCCTGCATAGGTAGGTATACTTCTATAATTTGAAAAAATAATTTTTCCATTTTTTTTTTAGTGCTATGGTTTTATGTTGATAGAGTGAGACTGCTTTTTCTGCCACTTGAAAATCATTGTTATTTCAAATAAAAATGTATATTGAACTTGCTTCCAAATCAAACTGGGGTGATTAGTAAATTTTAAAATGCACAGGCACACCATGGATAAGAAAGGGATGGGGTGGGATGGGTGGAGAGGCAGGAACTAAAAATTCCTTCTAGATCATATGCTTCCTAAGACGAGGAATTGTAAGTTCTCTCTTATTCATTATTGCATTGCTAGTACCCAGCAGGTATTCAGCAAATGTTTGTGATGCCAATAAATAGGGAAGTAGATGGCAGATTTGGCCATATATAGGCCGTCCAAATTTCTACTTCATAGTAAGGCAAGTCATTTTCCACATAAACATTTTCTTAGAAATTTTAAAATCTAATATTTCTATAGAGTTCTGGCTCGTTCGACCATGGTACATTGCTGGTTATTCATGAAATAAAAACTCCAAGACTGACTGATTTCTTCTATCTTTTGCCATGTTTCTGAACATGTCCCTCAGGCATCAGATGGTAGGGGCACAGGTAAAGAAAACCAATGTAAACAATAGTGGAGACTAAATAATTGGTGGGCGGGGAGTGGGGGTGGGGGTGGCAGTGGTGGACTGCATGTATTATGCATTTAAGTGACTTTTTGATCAATGACAGTTTTGAATCATCCATGTGAGTTAAGCACTCATCACTCTGAGTACAATTTGACTGGAAGTTTCCGAAGGAAAGCAGATTGCATTATTTCCAGTGTAAACAGAAAGCAGTAGATAGAAAATCAATAAATCACACTTACATAATTACAGCTGATCCAGAACACAAATTCAAGTCAGCCTCCAGCTACCTGCTTTTCCTAGAAAGGAAGATTCAGATTGGTGATGGACAGTGAATAGTGTTGCTCCAAGCCATTAGAAAGTTGAAATGACATATTCAATTTCATTGTCATATTAAAAGCAGAGCTTCCTACCTAAAGTCAGGCCTAATTACTTAAGGATATCACCATGTGTCAAAATTCCTAATTGATTTCCTACTCATTAAAGCCATTATGCTTCTTCAAGGCCAGATTGCTGGGTGTGCATACTTGAGTGCTGATGACTAGTGGAAACTGCTTCAGAATCTATAGATTATGGATGCATCTATATTGGGATTGATGTAAACTAAGTGAATCATAGAAAGCATATTTTAAAGCTGGTGCAAGTAATTTAGGCATATTCTTTTAGTGTGGTATTCTCTGAAGATTATATTGATTAATCAAATATCTTATCCTAAATTCTAAGGACTTTTATTTTTAAAAACCAAGAAATAAATAAAATTTAAAAATCTTAAAAAAAAAAAAAAAAAA